>SNRZ01000145.1:0-148579 GCA_008729115.1 Dirofilaria repens
GATTTCTTAATTCAAATGAAATTTTATTGATTTTTTTTGATCAGATAAAATTTAGTATTGATTTCTTAATTCAGATGGAAATTTATTGATTTTTTTGATCAGATAAAATCTAGTATTGATTTCTCAATCAGATATTACTGATAATTGTTTTCTTTTCCTTATATGATAGATGAAAATGAAATTTGACAAACATCATGAGGAAGGCTAGATAATTTAATATTTCATTGAATTCAAAACTTTCAATAAATAAAAAAAAAAAAACTTTACAGGCAGCTTGGGTGGTGGCTTATTACTATCACCGGAACATCGTTATAAACTTTGTGGTATAGAACGAGCTAATTCGGTTACCTGGAATCCTCATAAATTAATGGGAGCATTATTACAATGTAGTGCTTTTTTATCAAACAAGAAGTAATCATTTTGAAAATTTATTTATTTTTTTTTTTGTAATTTCAAAATTCATTTGTAATATGTAATTTCAATATGAGAAATAATAATCAATGTTTTCATTCATTCGTTTTTTTTTTTTTTATTTATTGAAAGTTTTGAATTCAATGAAATATTAAATTATCTAGCCTTCCTCATGATGTTTGTCAAATTTCATTTCATCTATCATATAAGGAAAAGAAAACAATTATCAGTAATATCTGATTGAGAAATCAATACTAGATTTTATCTGATCAAAAAAATCAATAAATTTCCATCTGAATTAAGAAATCAATACTAAATTTTATCTGATCAAAAAAAATCAATAAAATTTCATTTGAATTAAGAAATCAATACTAAATTTCATCTGAATTAAGAAATCAATACTAAATTTTAGACTTTTTTTAAAAAGCCTTCCTCACAATATCATTGTAAAATTTCATTTTCACCTATCACATAGCGAAAAGAAAGTAATTATCACTGATATCTGATTAAAAAAATCAATACTAAATTTCAGACAATATAATAAACTATATGCATATATATATGTATATGTATATATTAAAAGAATTTCGCATTCATAAAATAAATATTCTCACATACAGTATTATCAATTTCAAAATTAGAATCAAAATATGAATATGGGCGATCAAATTGGAATATGTTCAGATAAGCCAAATGAAAATTCATAAAATTCAAACATCAACATGAAGCCATAGTTTATGACGATTGCATATATCTGCTATTTGTGGTATCGGATCCCATGCACCGTATACTGTTGTTCCGGCAGTAGCACAAACAAAAAATGGCTCCATACCTGTAAAATTTTATTCAACACTTTTGGTTATAGTTAAAATTAAAAGTTAATAGATTAATTGACAAATACACTGGAAAATTTCGCAATATTACCTGTATTTTACTATACATTTTTTAATTGAGAATAGAAGACAATGTTACCTGTTGTTTACTATAGTTTTAATTAGAAATAAAAATCAATATTACCTGTATTTTGCTATTTTTAATTAAAAAAAAGCAGACAACTCTACCTGTATTTAATTACATTTATAATTAATTGTAAAAGACAATCCTATTGTATTACCATCTCTTTTACACTTCACAATACGTTGTTCCAATGCCTCAGGTATCATTCGGCCGGACGGATCAGTCGGTATATTAAAGCAATTATCGGTACCAATACCCATTACCGCTGCTGCACCTTTGATTGAATAATGACTCTATAAAAAATTAATATATATCATACAAAAATTTTTTTTCATAAAAATTAATTCAATTTATTTAATTCAACTTTTTCAGCATTGCTCTTTCAGTAAGTATTCGAGAAATGAATATCTCGAATGAAAAGTTACGTCAATTACGTCATTATACGTCAATCATTTGACTTTTTTCTTTTAATTTTTATCGAAGAATTTAGATCAGTTATTGTTAAATTTGCAAATTATAAATATTTGAAGTACTATCAGTTATTGATTAAATTTGCTGATAATTATCATATTTGAAATGTTAAAAATGATTTATCATAATTATAAATGTTTGAAGTACTATCAGTTATTGATTAAATTTGCTAATAGTTATCATATTTGAAATATTAAAATGATTTATCATAATTGCAAATATTTGAAGTACTATCAGTTATTGATTAAATTTGCTAACAGTTATCATATTTGAAATGTTAAAAATGATTATATCAGTCATTTACGTCTTCGGAAGTAAAGATGCAAAGCGTTGGTAGATCACCCTGTCCAAGTGGTTTACATCTCGGGAAACGTGCGTGACGTGCAGCATTCATTGCGTATAAATTTGAAATAGCACCACCTGTAATTCATATATTTTCTACATTTTTCATTTTTATTTTTTGTTTTTCAATCAGTTCAATCAATCGGCTTTTCTATAGATACTGTATTAATTATAATTTGAAGATAGTGAGATAAGCATACTTATCACTGTACTGATAAAATATCAGAAAATTTATTAGGATATTAATATATGGAAAAATTTCATGATGGCTTTTTGTTTTTTTATCGAAATAACTTAATTTTTCACATTTAAATTGACCAAAATCATTTTAATTTTTCTCATATTTTATGCTTCCTGTTTTTGTTGATTAGACTTAATTCGTAATATTTAGTAGGCATGCAGTAGTTGTAATAAATTATCAATTGCGATAAACGAATGAAATTAGTTAATTAAAATGATAATAAGTTAGTGATAATATAATAATGAAGATATTTCCCAATAATTTTCCGTTACCATCTAATTCATTCGGTGAAGAATAGCGTAAGTTAAATTATTTTCAATGTTTGCTTGTTTCACATTTCAATGTATTGTTTTTGGCATAAAAATGATAATAATAAGTTAGTGATAACAATTTAGTGATATGAATAAAATTAATTGGAAAATGATAATAAGTTAATGATAACATAATAATGAAAATATTTCCCAATAATTTTTCGTTATCATCTAATTCCATTCAATGAAGAATAGTATAAGTTAAAGCTTTTCAACATTTGCTTATTTCATATTTCAACATATTTTTTTGCATCATAAAATTAAGGATCAGAAAAAAAAGCTTATGCCACAAAAAGAATAATAAAAATAAAAAAAAAGTGTTTAAAAATAAAAAGATTCTACAGGCAATTATCAGTTATAAGGCAATTATCAGTTAGATATAAAAGGCAATTATCAGTTAGATATATAAGGCAATTATCAGTTAGATATAAAAGGCAATTATCAGTTAAATATATGAGGCAATTATCAGCTAGATATATAAAGCAATTATCAGTTAAATCGTTATAAGGAAGGAAAGAAATGAATGTTCAGTTAATTTTTAGTAATTCTTATTTTTTTTAATTTTAATGAACAAAAAAAAAACTTTTCGATAAATATTTGTCAATAAATAAACTCATATAGTTATATGCTTTCTGCTTGATATTATTTGAACATTTTGATTTTAGTTTTGTATTAAAAAAAAACTGTGTTAAAATTTTTGGAAGGAAACAATTTCGAAAGTAATTAAATTTAGAATTTAATAAAGTCTTAAGTTTTAAGTCGAGAAATTTTACAGAAATAATTATGAATTTCATTTAATACAATTTAGAGAAAAGATAAAAAGTATTGAGGAAATTCGAGAGCTGATAATTAAATATAATATACCGGGAGCAAAGATGGCATCACTATCTTGCCAACCGATTAATTCAGCCATTTTCTTCGTAACTTCCTTTTCCATCAAGATAAACACTGGTGCAATTTCATAGGTAAACCTGCGGAAATATTTTTCAAAATACGTTATCATAGCTAAATCAAACTAATCTCATACGCCATAAATTAAGTAATTTCAGCTAATAAATGATAACATGATAAAATAAGCTGAAAGTTAAAGATCAGCAACTATTAGTTATCGATAATAAATTGAATCAATTACAAAGAATGAAATTGTTAAATTTGAAATAATATATGCTCTTCTTGAAATTTTTTTCTTTCAAAATGAATAAACAATTAATTTGTACCATTTTTTTTTAATGATAAATATAATTTTTACTGATAACAAGATAAAATTTTGTTATCAGCAAAATGGATAAATCTTGAGACATTAAAATTAACAATTATTTTATTTTTCTTTAATATATTGCATTAAAATATCATTACATATTTGTATTAGCAGTAGCGGTAAGCCATTCGCCAGCCATTGATATCAGGTCAAGTCCGCAAGATATTTGATTAAAAAAACGTGGATGTCCGGTACGAACACCAAGGCGTAGTACTTCTTGACAATCCTAATAAATTGCTTTTTTTTTCTTATCAAAATTTTCCATATAATTATCAAAAAATAATCTTTGCATTAACAATTCAAAATTACGAATATTCCGCATTGAAGAAAAATTCAAAATTAAAAAGAAAAAAAGAACTGATAATAATTTTCTTTTATCATTTCCTTCTTAATCAAATAAAATTTCAATTCGTTAATTTGGTTTAATTTTAAATCTTTTTGATTGTTTACCTGAATTAGCTCTTGTAAGGTACGTGGACTATCCGGTATAGTTAGATCGATAAGTTTTTGCATTTCATCTGGATGATGGAAATCTAATATTTTTTTTTCTCGTCGATTTTCCTCATTGATATAGTCGAGAAGAATGTTGACAATTTCTTGCAAAAAGATTTTTGTGTCATTCCAATTTCGTTGATTTTGTGGTAATAAATCTGCAAAAAAAAAGAGAAAATATTGAATTGGAATTTTTGAAATGTTTAATCGAAAGATAAAAATAAAAAAATGAAAATTTGAAAATTTAAAGATAAATGCTTAATTTTTGCTTTAAATGAATCCATTTAATATCTAAGAAAAAGATCAATGATAATAAAAATCGATGATAAAGAAAATTGATGATAAAAAAAAAAATTTATCAGAAGTTCTGCAAATTATTTTATTTCGTAGCTTTTTTCAGGATTTTACATATTAAAATTTTTATAAAATTAAATAAAATTAAATGAATTTTTTATTATTTAATGAGTATATCAATATTCTAATTGTACTATTCATTTTAGGATATTCTTTATGATATGAATACTAAATGTAAAGTGTATATTCTATTCTATTTCTGATTTGAATATTGATATGATTTCCTGGAATATTCGATACTATTCTATTTTATCAATATTTAGGATATACTAAATGTAAAGTGTATATTCTATTCTATTTCTGATTTGAATATTGATATGATTTCCTGGAATATTCGATACTATTCTATTTTATCAATATTTAGGATATACTAAATGTAAAGTGTATATTCTATTCTATTTCTGATTTGAATATTGATATGATTTCCTGAAATATTCGATACTATTCTATTTTATCAACATTTAGGATAAAAAAAAAAATGATAAAAATACCTGCTGCATAGATTTTAGATAAGTTAGTTGAAGAAATTGTGCTATTGGATTGCATTGATAATGATGATAGTTGGAAGACTCAAATGAGTCGTAATCGAAGAATGAATCTCGAAATCAAAAACGATTGCTTTTTGAAGATACCAATGAAGCATGACATGAAAGAAAGATAACAAAATTTTAAGACTAATACTAAAATACCAATAATATTATTAGCTTGTTGAAGAGTATGTTATAGCAAAAAGAGATTACAAAGAATTATATATTTCGTATTTTTCGATTTCATGAGTGCTATTTTCTTAGCAAAAATTTGGCATACGGTAGTTTTTTTTTGAAAGAATTTTTATCTTCCGTTAATACTCTTGCATGATTTGCTTTCTTTCAAAACAGTGCATCATTTGATGATAAAATGTTTGAAGTGGAAGAGTGTACTTCACAAAACTTATTGCTTTTTTCATTATCATTGAAATTTCTTTTTGTTCTTTCTTTTTCCAAACATTGTTTAGATTGGCTTCTTTTTTTTTTTTTTTTTTTTTTTTTGGAAATTTATTTTGGGCAAATATTTTCGAATTGTTGTAAAAAAAAAAAAAACAAAAGGATAATGTTGGATTAGAGATTATAATCAATAAAAAATTAAGAAGTTATTTAATCCTTTTATTTCGATAAATAATCAATTTGTTTACTTTAGTTAAAGCAAATAAAAGACTAATCTAAATTTTCCTTTCTCTCTATATGAAATTTTGGAAAAAAAATTAATTATTTCAACTTCAAAATCATCACATCTATTTTGTATCATCCAAAAATACAAACTTTCGAACTTGTCATAGCAAAAAAAAAAAATTTTTTTTTGAGAATCGGCATTTTTGAATCTATGCGAATCCTACGTCATTTCCACGTCGTTTTTATGAAGGAATATCAAACAGTGTAAAACAAGTTAGCAATATCTATATAACATATTAAAATTCTCAGATTTTGTGATGATACTTGCCATTGTGATATATCAGTTATATAATGATTTGCATTTATATCTCAGTACTTTTTTGCAATGTGGTCAAATACTGCGCTAAAATTTCATTCCGTCATTTCATTATATTGTTTTTTGTATTAAATCATTTTCCGTTTCCAACTCGATAAAAAAAAAATTATTTATATTTTAAAATGTATTTCATTGATACTATGGTAAAATATTTTTATCTCTTTTCAATAACAAAGAAAGTTCATCAAACTGGTGAACAAAATCAGGAATCTGAAATAAATTATGTGGAATCATATGATAATGGCATTCATATATCATAAAAAAATTATCACTTCGATCACTGAAAAAGCGAAACAAAAAGCGGACTATTAAAATACTGTTGCATATTAAGCAAATGTTTCTAGAAGCACCCATAACTTTGCAACCGTTATCAACTTTGATACAAAACTCTTTTCGGTTTGAATTAATTCAGAATATACTCTCAAAAAATTACACTATATTAATTAAACATAAATTAACTAGCATTATTTGGTAAAAAAAAAGAAAACAATCCAGATTCCCTGGAAAAGAAAGATTAAGAGAAAACCAAACAGCCAAAGAATGTTAACCCTTATTATTAAATTCTGAAACAAAGATATAATATATGTGATATATATGATTT
This sequence comes from Dirofilaria repens, assembly GCA_008729115.1. Taxonomy (NCBI): domain Eukaryota; kingdom Metazoa; phylum Nematoda; class Chromadorea; order Rhabditida; family Onchocercidae; genus Dirofilaria; species Dirofilaria repens. Next base: position 6,963 of record SNRZ01000145.1, read on the forward strand.
AACACATATTTTTAATGTTTCATATATTCATAATTTAATATCCTTATTATATAAAATTGCGTTTTATTCCCTTAGATATTTATTAAATGTTGTACTTCCGAAACAGAAGAGAAATATCAACAACTAATAAATTAAAAAAGGAACAGCTAATTTAAAATGGAAATATAACTAATCCGCGCGTGCACACGTGAAGATTCTCTAATAAAAGAATTAGATGGTGAAATTTTCTATAAACCATTACTGCGTCTTCTTTTTTGCGTTACAAAGCCGTTTATGCCAATTCTGTGCTAATGAATTGATTATAGAAAGTAAAAACCATACTATCATAGAAGTAACAATGAGTGAAGCACACTTTTGAAGCATATTGCTGTCCTAAAATATGATCAAATTAATAGAATTTTTTTATATACTTGATTCCACTTCTACATTCTTCTTTTTATTACTAGTTAATAAATACTAAGCCATTCATTTTAATTTTGAGAAGAAGATATTTGATCGATTTTAACTGTTTCTAGAACTTCAATTTTTTAACAAGAACATGAACTGAACTATTAAGAAATTTTATTTTTTCTTACAAGCCTAGTGAATAAACTAGCAAATACTACCTCAATATGTGAGGCTCCACTTTTATGGAGTTTGATTTTCTGAAATGCTAAATACTCCACCAATTTCTGATGCAGTCGTACGCCAAACACTGGAATCGTTCTAAAAATTGCTTCCTCCGTTAAAAAAAAAATTGAAAGTATGTTTTTTATTAATCCGATCATTAAAACATGTAAAACAATGTCAAACAGCACCATCAAGTCAGAAAATATCTTTATTAATTAAACAAAAAAAAAACTAACTTCAAATGAACTATAAGATGCTCCACTGTACTTTCACTAAAAGCCAATACCACGAAAAACATCTAAAAAGAAAAAATGACCAGAAAATCCGAATGAACATCAGAAACATGAAACCAATTGTTATGTACTAACTGGTTGAAGTCATGAAATAAAAGCAAAAAAAAAGAAACTTGAAGATGCATTTTGAAGATGGCTTTTCCAATAAGAGTTGCCAAAAAGAATTTCCAAAAAGGAACTAGGAAATGTCCACAAGTTATACCAGCTAAATCAAAGAACGGATTCGGAATCTGAAAAAAAATTTTGAAAATTGGCAAATCTACGGATAATACATCAATGAATAAGTACATAAAAATTCTAGCTCAAAGTCTTATCTTCATTCAAAGAGAATTTGACACGAAGTTACTCAGAAATTTCTAAAGACTAAAATTCAAAAAGCTAAAAGTCCTCATAACAGTCTGTCTGTATATGAAACTATGTGAAACCCAACTAGTAAGCTAGCATAAGAAAATGTTTACTGAAGCGAAAGAAAGAATGCCCAAAAATCCAAGCCTAGTAACTGCTTTCTCCATTATTTCTTTGCATTTTTCGGTAAATGTGGGTGCTTTAGGTCCATGTCGATTAATGTAAGCTAGAAATTCTCTGAAAATTATACAGGTAAAATGAAATGTTTAAAATTCACATGATAACCAATAAGAAAAGCACTTTAATTAATAAAGAACAATTTGTACCTGTACTCTTCATCATCTGGTTCTTCACCAGAGATTCGCGCTGCTTTCGCCATAAAGTAAGGTGGTAATTCACCTAACGCTGTACCTGCTCCCCACATAAGTGCTTCAACACGTACCTGAAACAAATTACATACGATCAAATAATTTGATGAGAAATTCATTTATTGCCTAAAATTACATATTATTTTTTTTTTTGGGGGTGAGAGAGAAAAGCTAATTCACTTTCGACATTATCGACCACACTGTCACCACAGCTGTCTCCATCATACCTTCCACATTTGGACATAAAATTCTGAAAAAAGACACTTTTTGGGAAAATTGGCAATAAAAAAATGTTTCTCTTTATGAAATAAAACAACATAAACATAATAATTTCTGCAATTTCTATTTGACAAATTATTAAATGCTCGAACCTTTCCGGATATGGTGGCTCAGGAAAATCCAGTGAATTGCATTCGTAAGCTGCCATTGTAACTGAAGCTATATGTGGTCCCTATAAGCATATGAATTTTCACAAACATTATTACACTAGCGAATTAAGAACTACAACATGAATTGAATTTCAGATTTTTCTACGATGAAATTTTTAATTAATTGCAGACTTGAATTTTTTTTTTTTTGTTTTCAAGATGTGTATAAAAACATATGAAAAATAAGAAATAATTTTAATATTTTTTTCTGCATAATTCTCCATCAAACGATGTTTAATAGATTGCGACAAAGAACTCACAAGATATAATATAAATGTGTGAAGACCAGTTCCAAGCCCAACAGATGATAGTATACCCAAACCAATCCAGTACAAACATCGTAATAATTTTATTTTCCAACTATGGATGTATTTCTGATGAATGCCGGGAACATGATAAATATATGTGCCAACAACACACACTAATAAAACGAATAATATATGAGTTTTGTGCTGCCATAAACTGAAAATATCGCTTAAATGAATTTAAAAAGATTCCAAATTTCCATTTAGAAAAGTTAATGAACAAAAAATATATTCTACGGAGCAAAAAAATTTTCAATGCGATTTTATTGATGCTTCATTAAAAACAAAAAAAAGCTAAAGTACAGTCTATACACATTCATTATATGGATTTAAAATATCTTCGGAATTTTAGCTTATTCCAAATGAATATTGAATAAGTCTTTTAACATTTCTGGAATTTCAATAGAAACATACTAAATGATGAACTCAGCCAATAATTGTAAAATTTCACGAAGAGCATAGTGAACTGTTTGAAAGGGTTTTTTCCATAGAACAATTTTCTGTCGTTCCAATCTATTCAACGTTCCAATAGAAGGACTTGTTATTAAACCTTTACCATTCGGTTTCATATAATAATCACTGAAGAAATAAAATTATCAATTCCAAATTTATGCAGAGCACAAGAAACGATGAATGCCATTTGCTAAAATATCTCAACAAAGAATTTAATATTCTTCACTTTTAAATCCATTTATTAAACTTCATAAGTTTGACATAGCAGAAGCAATAAAGTATCATAGTTACTCAAAAAAAAAACCTATTTTATGGATGACACTGCTATTAGTAACTAAATGATTGATTATTTTTCGTTTTTTATTTTTCGAAACATATTAAAAATTACTACAAAACCACTATTATGAACTTAATACTTTCGTATGAACAATCAAAACACACAAGGCGTATGATAAAATCAATGGAAATTGTGAAACGCAAAATTCTTGTATCAAGAATATTAAGATATTAGACTTGAGAATGGTGTTAAAAAACGACAACCGTCATGTCTCGCGAAGCAATCAGAGGCACAGAAATCAAAGAAGCTTTCAAAATCCCAGGTTAGTAATAGGATTTATGTGTATTATTAAAAGCATTAGAATATTAATATTTACAGCTTTAATGTGTCAAATTATGTGCGTATGGATAACGAAATGAATCCCTACTCGAAGTACAATGGATAGCTATAAATGTATTTTCTCAACATATGCATTTAATTCCAGTGCCTTTCTCGGTAATTGATTTAATTTTCCTAAGCTTCCTCAAAACTTAAAAGCGAAAAATCGTTGCTGAAATTGCTGTTTTCACTTCATTTTAAGCAGTTGGAAGAGGAAATTAAATAATTTAAAAATGAATTTATTTCTAAACTCCGGTTACTTTTCATTTCCAACTTCTTAATTTAATTGTTAAAAATTAATGTGGCTTATTTCATTTTGAAACAACTAACAGCTACGCTGAAAGTTTAGTCATCATATGTCATTTTTAAATACAGCAAGACCGACACGTCGATAGTATTGAAATTGAGTTCAGAATGCCTATGAAAATTCTGAAATTGCGGAAATAGAACTTTGCGCTGCATCTTTTTCATATGAAACTAAACCAATTGTGTGCTTTTTAAGCACTGAAAAAGAGAATATAAACAATATGCTGCTATTTCTGCTAGATATCAACAATATGCTGCTATTTCTGCTAGATTTTTTGCAAATCTCCAGAACCGTAACAAAAGTCAAAAATCATAATCATGATAACCAAAAATTAAACCAAAAATAAATGACATATCAAATTATTTTTTCATTCTCAAACAAATTATATAAATTAATTCAAAATATATATTGAGCATATTTAAAAAAAAAAAAATTTACCCAATCAATAATAATGTTGGAAGAAAAAGTACATATTTCATTACTTAATTTAATATATATATTTTTTTGCACTCTACAACAAATGAAAAGTTAATTCACCTGGGTTCCTTCGAAGATTCATCAAATGTAACTTGTCTGATAAATGGTGGAGTGCTCACAGATGGTTCTTCCGCATTCTGCGCATGGCTTCGCTTTTTTTTACCCATAATATTGCGCAATACTTATATTCGAGGTTTTTTTCTAATTTCAGACCTAAAAAGAATAAAAATTTGATAATGCAATCCTAAAAAAAAAAATGTCCTGAAAACTGTGATTACAAATATTAGAAAACTCGGAAATCTTTAAATGCAAAATGAATATAGGAATAGTCTATATAACAGTTGAATATCTATAAATAGTTATGTGATTATTTGATACTCAATTTTTCTTTAAAAAAAAAGAAAACCACAGTATCAATCGAATAGTTGATTCAATACAATTGATGGTGAATATCCTTCATTTACCTCATATGATACAAATGTATCCTCATGTAAGATTTTAGTTTTATTATTATTTTTTTCTTTACTTCATTCATTGTCTTGTTTAATATATCTGTCACTTTTTTTTTTAAATAATCACGTAAACAAATACAAGTTGTAGATGTTTTATAATCTTACAAAAATCATTATCATATCATAACAGTACAGAACTCGTCTTACGATTAATTGACCTCAACTGTTTATAAATGTAAAGATGTATAAAACAAAAGAAATTTCAAATAAAACCCCACCAACAACTCTTTTACAAAATGAAAAAACTAATTAATCATTCCTACGTATGCATCACGTCCGAAACCGAAAATCGCTCTGTCAGTACTATGGCCCAATAGTTCTGACGCTATGAAAATGTAAAATTTCTTATTTTGTTGGATCATTGTTACCATTAAGATCATGCCATTACATATCTTCTTTGAGACACCGTAATTAATAATTAATGATTCATTAAGAAAATGAGGTACAGATATGCGAAAATAAGGTACAAATATGCGACATATATTCACATAATATGAATTTTGAGACAATCATTGAATTATTAAATATTGAAAGAAATGAGCAAACAGACTGATGACTACATATTGTAAAACTATATATATATAACGGCAAATATTAGTGAAATAAACAGTTAGAATAATGAAAACAATAACTAAGAAAAGTAAAGTCATGAGTATCAGTAAGAATTCAACTTTGAACGCTGCAATTTTGATTCCAATTATCTTCGCACAACAGCTGTTTTAATTTTGGTAACCACACACTTTTTGCATCATCATTTTCTTTTTCTAGCTCATCACATACCTGCAAAAAGATTCTCTTATACTACTGTATGAAATCCAATTCAATTTATAAATTATTGTTAAATTATTGTGATACAGAGAAATGTCGTGACACTGAATACTCCGAAAAAAAAAATAAAAAAAAACTTGAATATATTACTTTGTAATCACATCTTCCCTATATCATAAAATTCAATAGATCGCTCATTCAAGAATTTAATTACTCTTATGTAATACAAAAATTTTAAAAAAAAGCTCATAAGATAGTTTTTAAATAAAGAACTATTTTGCTAAAGTTTTGCGTTCCACATGCAAACATATGCACTACTCAGTAATTTCTGCAAAAAAGCAAACTTTATTTCCAAGCATTCGACACGTTTTATATGTTATAGTTTTACGCCAATTAGCTTCCACATCGTTATCATTTGAATCAATACAGTTAAGTTCTTTAAATGTGTTACAAGAGTAATAAATAATTGACATAGAAACATGCGTTCCCATTTGGTTATCATTTTATTCTGAAAAAAAAAATAAAACTGTTACTTTTCATAAATTTCTTTCTAAACATTTAGCAAATAAGCGCTATATTATTCTAATCTATCGTTTGCTTCATTTTAAAAGAAAACTTAAATTGCTAAGTATCGATGACAAAATTTGATAATGAGATTAAAGGAGCAAAATAGTAGTATTATACCTGTAAAGTCAAAACAATCCAAGAATGAAAATTCTGTCGAACATACAAATCATTAGCTATTGATCGGTGTCGCAAGATAGCGCGAAGTGAGAGTAAAATAAATTTTCTTGTTTCTTGGTCAGCAATAATACTGCCGAAAAGTGATAATAATAGTTTGATCCCAAATCTAAAAGCCAATAAATGCAAAACCAATACATAAATATAGACCAAAATCTTCAGGCATATCAAAACCTAGACTAATAAAATACTATTTTTCCGATATCATTCAGCAAAACTACCGCATTCAAAAATTCGTCTTATTAAATTCTTCTTTTGAAAATTCTCATTGATTCATTTCAGCATTATTTCCTAAAAATTCATGAACTGAGATCAGAAAAGAAATAAATGCTGCTCATGCTATTCTAAGATATTCACCTGATTTTAAAATACTTCTTATCCTATTTCGGAATATACTAAGTCTAATCTCACAAATAATATAAAATGGTAAAGAGTAACTAATTCAAAATTTCTTACATCTAAAGAATTAAATAAAACCTTTTTTGCAAAATATTGTAATCGTTCGGTTCAATAAGTGAATCCAATATGAGACGTAAACACCAATGACGCTCCTTATTATAATATCGTGTACTTGAACTTAATAATAGTTTGTAAATTTCCGGAACATTTTGAATGTCAACATTAGGCTTCAGTAACAAGAAGGACATTACTGGCTGATAGACCGGATCCTCAGGATGTAAAATCAATTTGGTCACTCTTGCAAAAAAGTGTGCAACAACTGAAATAGATCATTATATGGCTAAATAAAATATTTAACAAAAAATATATAAGAAAAACTGCTGCAACGACAAAAAAACCCTAAAAAGTGCATTTTGTTCATCTTATAAACAAAATAATTTATGATGGGATGCACTGCTGCAAAACAAAAGAAGTTATTCTATGGCAAATACAGAAACGTATCACAACTACAATAAAAAATAGTTTTCAGTGATGATAATCAAAATGTAGCAGCATCTCAATGAAAGTGAAATAAAAATAAAACTATTCACTTAGTCATAGTTCCAAATTGAAATTTATTGCAAATCAAATAAACAAAGGATTAAAAAAATTCAGAATAATCCAAAGGTATTTCCAAATCAAATTTATTAAACCATTTGAAGTTTAAAGAGCTACAAGGTTTCAACCGTGAGGTAATCGTTGAATTGGATTTTCGATACTGTTTTTGAATATTTGTAATAGATAGATATGTAAACACTTTTCTGGGAACGAATCTGCATTCAGATTTATTAAATGATGTAGAAAACGTCTGAGCACAAGATATGCGACACACCGCTCACTCCGACTAATAAAGCTTGTTGCGGCAAATGCAAGTGATAGACCATTAACATCAATAAATTTTCGGCTGTTTATCTGGAAATAATCGAAATTATCGTTCTTCACATCTTGAAAATAACTACTTCATATATAAAACTTTAACTTTCATTTCGCTAGAATACATTTTGTACAAAAGAATGTGAAATACAAAAGATACTATCTTATTCATGAATTCAAATTTATCTGAAATTATACTGCATGATGCGTACCTTTGTACCATCATCTATCAAGGTTGCTAAAAGACGAAGTATAAAACGAGCATCATAGCACTGGTTAGCAGAATCCTTTTCAGACATTTTGATACTGGTTGTTTGTTCGGATTTCAACAATGTATTCCACATTAATTTTGGATCTAGATAATCCAGAACCTAAAATACGAAGAAATAGATTAAACTATAAATTTTACAGAACATTAATTAACAAAGAATCTATGGAATCTTAATTAAAGGATATACCTGATCTGGTGTAAGTTTCGTATGCAAAGCTTGTCCTAACTGGCGCAATTTTTCATAATTATCTGTTGCTCGTTTTCCCCATACCATCGGAAAAAAGGGTCTGAAATACATGATATTAAAAAACATTTGTATTTTTCTATGCAATCATTGTTCATGTGTATTTCTTTCTCTGTCTTAACACTTCTAATAAACTTTAAACCTATTTCTTACCAAATACATATTAAATACAATCAAAATAATGGCGAGAAATCAAAAATCAAATGATATACCGCAAGCTTATATGATATGATCTCTCGAGCATACAAAGAATATCAAAAATTGTTTTATCCTTTTCCGATTCCATTGCGTTATATTCGCAAAGCAAACGGATAAGAAACTTTTGCTCAATTTTCGATTTTATTGACTGCACTTCTAATTCCTGCAACATACTTTATATGTTGAAATATAGAATGATAAAAATTAGCAATGTAAATAAAAGGGTAAATGAAACAGCGAGAATTAGACTTAAAGTGAGAATCTCGAAAAATATTGTTTTAACTTTCATTAGCAACAGTTATTATAATTTCCTGGATTTAATAACTGAAGTCGAGACGATAAAAATGATATAGACTAACATCATCCTTTGAATTTTGTAGATGATTTCGAAACCTGGAAAGGGCAATTATATCTAAATCACAATCCTCCATGAGTATTTTACTAATATCCGTTTCTATATCATAACCATTCTCATTTTCCTTCATATTTTCTTCCATTTTTTTCCGTTTACGAGATGTCATAATTGCCTGGAAACTTTCATTCCTTTATTTATTTATTATTTGAAATTTGACTGGAATTACTTATCATATCCCATTAAATCTCTCGAGACATGAAAATTCCCCTGATCGGATCAATAGTGGAACAAAAGTGAAAAAGTAGGAGTTCTCTAGAATGGTCGGAATGATTAGAATAAGTTCTAAGAGTTCTCTAGAATGACTGAACTTAGTTTTGAGAATTCTCGAGAATGATTATGTCGAGTATTAAGAGTTTTCCAGAATGACTAGGCTGAATTTTAAGATGACGGAATATGATATTTATGCAATAATATGGAAACTTAAAGATGAAAAGAAAGCAAATAACGCATTAATCAATTCAAACAACAATTTCTAAACAAACTTTAATCGTTAAAATAAAAAAATTTTGTGCTGCAACAGACATTATTTTTATGTCACGAAAGTTTGTGGTCAGTAGAAGATTCGTTTTGGGAAGTTTTGTGTGCTATCGATTGATTCGGGTGAGTTGAGCGGTTGGAGACAGGTGGCGGGTGCGGGTGAGTGATGATCTAGTCTTTGTATGGTCTAGCTGGATGCTGCTGTTTTAGATGAGTTGGTGTGAAATAAATGTCGGGAAGATTGGAAAGCTGTTTCGATTATGAAACGGAATTACCGGAAAATAAAATAGCGGAGATAATAGCTAATTTAATCTTAACTTTATTGGATAGATTTTTTGTGAGTATAAGTTGGAATCGTATAGGAATTAAATTAAAATCATTTTTATCCTCAAAAATATTTTATATTCTCTTAATTATGCTATTTTTCTCTCTCATCTCTTCCCTCTTACCGTTTTATCTAGTATGAACCAGTAATGATTTCTTATATTCTTGCTGCATAAAATATGATGAATTAATTTCCTTTTTTTTGAGTAGGATTTTTCGAATCTTTACGCTAAACTATTTTATTCTAATGTATTATATGTTATAGTGTGAGTTGAAGATGTTTGCATACATGCATTATTATTCGTAACAGCTTATCTTTTCTTTCCTTCTTAGAAAATTGATTGAAATGACCGAAGTTGATCAACATCCACAGCAATCCGAGCAGCTTCAAGAAATGGAAACAAATTTGGAGGACGTTGCTAAGGCATATTTGGAAGTGCGACAACGAAAAGAGGGACCACTAGCACCACCACTGGACGCCAAAATCGCTGCCATGCTACCAAAAGTGGGTTGAAGCTACTTTCTGTTGATTTTTTGTCTTTGTTATAAGAAATTAAATGAAGGGATGACTATTCCACAAGGAGTTATTGTTTTAAATTTCAAAAAAAAAAGACTTTATTGGATTTATTGTATTCGCTTTAGGATATGGCGTTAAACAATGATGAAAAAGATAAAGATAAAGAGAAAGAAAAAGAAAAAGATAAGGAGGGGGAGAAAAAGGATCGTCGTAGCCGCGACAAAAGCAAAAGTAGAGATCGCGAAAGACGACGCCGAACCAAAAGTCGAAGCAAGGATCGTGATCGACGGAAATCGCGATCGTAGGTTTTCAGATCTGTTTTGGAAATTAATACTTTAGATGTAAAACTGAACACTGAAAATTTCTCTTAAAGGAGGAGGGATCATAGGGTTTGTTGAGGATTGATTTTATTAAAGAATTTGGAAAAAATAGAATTGGAATCAAGAGAAATCTGTTTGCAGTAAAATTTATGGATAGGGATGTAATTAAGTAATAAGGGAAATGTTGCACTGAATGTATGGATGTACTTTTTTTATTTTAGTGATTTACATTTCTAAAGACAATAGTTGAAGATCGGATTGAAAAGAATTCTACATTCAATTTACTATAAAAGTAGGGAACCACGGGAATTAAAAGTTCATATTGCCCTTTCAAGCTGAATGTTTAGTTTCCTTAACATATCGTAATTATCTGTAGACGGGAACGACGACATCATCATCGCGATCGGAGCCGAAGTCGAAGTCGCAAAGAACGTACACCTGAGAAACCGAAGAAAAAATATAAATTCTGGGATGTGCCTCCAGTTGGTTATGAGCATTTAACGCCGAAAGAATATAAAGAGTTACAAGGTCTAATTTCCGCTATATTTAATTCTTAATGATATGCATTTGCATAAATTCTGTTCTGTATATATATTTGTGAGGTGGATTGGTTTTTTTTATCTTGTCATATTTTAGCTGCGGGTCAGATACCACGAAATAATGTTCAGTCTGCAGTACCTGTTGTTGGGCCTTCAGTAACTTGTCAATCACGACGCCTTTATGTTGGTAATATACCATTTGGCTGCAGTGAAGATGCCATGTTGGACTTTTTCAATCAACAGGTAATTTCAGAATGATCTTAAAATAATGATATATTCACTCGAATTTTCGATCTTACATTTCATTTACTTACTTTGATTTTTTTTTCTTTCACTTGTTATTTGATTATTTCCTGATGAGAAGTTGAATTGTTCAGTCGTATGCTTCAATATTCCATAATTTACCTGTCAGATGTTGGGAATTTTTCTTCTATAACTATAACAAATGGGCTCTGCAATAGAAAACCACTTCAACTCAAATTAGATAAGTCTTTCTCTGTATTGTGATGCTGAATTTGCTTATTTTTATAGAACAGTTACAATTTTTAGATGCATCTTTGTGGGCTAGCGCAAGCACCAGGCAATCCGGTTTTAGCATGCCAGATGAACCTTGACAAGAATTTTGCTTTTATTGAATTTCGATCCATTGATGAAACAACAGCTGGTATGGCATTCGATGGAATTAATTTTATGGGACAGCAGCTCAAAATACGAAGACCACGAGACTATCAACCAATGAGTACCAGCTATGATTTGGGCAACATGATGGGTATGTCTTTAGGTCATTTCGATTCTCCGCATTTAATTTAATTCTGTGAAATCTGTTTGTGAATACCAGTTGAATTGATGAGTAAGATGATGGGGGATTGAAGCTTCCGTTTATCTTTAAAGGTTTCAATAAAAATAAATGACTCTCATTAACTAACCATGACTAAATTTCTGATCTGCTATAAGTTTTTATGTCATGCTAAAATTTTTAAGCTGTAGAAAACAACTGCGATATAAATTATGGCGCGAAAATTTTCGGTTCTTGAACTAAAGCTATAATAGTTTTTAGTGTCCAATATTGTACCAGATAGTCCACACAAAATATTTATTGGAGGTCTGCCAAGTTATCTCAATGCTGAACAGGTTTGTTGACATATTGTCATGTTGTTCCTTTGATGGTAAGATATGTTGTGAAAGCTTATTTCGGTGAGCAAAGTTCTACTTAATACTTTTTTGCATTAAGTTGGCTTACTTCCTAGGAAGGCAAATACTTCCCTGGAAATCTTTTCCATGCTTTCATCTCATTGATGACGCAACTGGGCACATTTGTCATGTGTCAAATATTTAAAAATTTTTATGAGCTTTAGTGCTTGACTAATTCGGCCACATTTTTTCAGTGGCAGTCAGTCACGAGATGCGCTATGTTTGCACTATTATTCGTGATCCAACTGAGTCGGATAATGGAGAAATTGTTACAACACATCATACAAACCATTACCCCCGCATTTCCCATTTTTAGGTTTTCAGGGTCGAGGTCGAGAAAGCATGCACATAAGGGTTGGCATACATCGAAAAAACCTCCTATAAACTCATCTTTTTCTAATCAGCCTCTTAGGAAATTGCCTTCGTGGGGAGGAAGCGTCTTTTTTTTTAATATCGAATCCAAATTACAAAAAATTGGGAGCTATTCAGCATGCTTTTTTTCACAATTTCAGATTTTTAGACTAATGGTGAAATTGGTGATTAGCAACCGGTCCGAGTAAGCCGTTTTAACTATTTCATGCTTGAATAAAAAAAAATTCCGAAAATCTACCCCCCAAAGCAGTAACAGACTTGCATCACAACATTTTGTGGGTTAGGAGAAATCATACTGCTGAGAATTTAGGCACACATGGCAGAATTTTTTGAGAGATCCAAAACAGTAGGGTTTCAAATAAAATTTTTTCAGGTTAAAGAACTGTTATCTTCTTTCGGGCAATTGAAGGCATTTAATTTAGTGACTGAACAATCTACAGGTGTTTCGAAAGGCTATGCTTTTGCAGAGTACTTGGATCCATCTTTAACAGATCAGGTACTGATTTTAAATAGTTCTTCGTGATTTGCGATTGTTCAAATGCAGTTTTTTTATTAAGTTATAATGAAAGTACATCCCAGATAAATTTTGTTGCAGTTTTCTCATTTTTTCATGTTAAAGTTAGCAAACTCTTATTATATATGCAAAGGAGCAAAAAATTCTGGAGCAAAAAATATGATTGTGGAGCGTTTGTGGAGCGATGCAGTAGAAATTTTATATATGCAAAGGCTTGAGCATAGTACATAAATTAATTGTGAAAATGCGAGATGATATATAGAAATAATATTAAATTATCCAATCACTTAACTGAATTCGAAGTGAAAGGAAACGTCAAAAAATTTTTCAGGCTATCGCAGGTTTGAATGGTATGCAGCTTGGAGACAAAAATCTTGTTGTGCAGCTTTCCTGTGCTAATGCTAGAAATAATGTTGCACAGAATACGTTCCCGCAGATTCAAGTAGCGGGTATAGATTTGTCACATGGTGCTGGACCACCAACTGAAGTACTCTGTTTAATGAATATGGTCACCGAAGATGAATTGAAAGATGATGAAGAGTATGAAGGTCTGTTTGATTTTTGATTATTTAAAATAATTGATATTATCTGATTTACACAGAACTGATGTTAATGCTTGTTTGCGAAATGGCATTTATCTGTTTGTTTTGCATTCCAATATTTTATGGCATAGCAAATAATATATACAAATTATTTAATTTGTTTACAGACATCCTGGAAGATATTCGAGAAGAATGTGCGAAATATGGTATCGTGAAATCGTTAGAGATACCACGTTCAGTTCCAGGGGTGGACGTTACTGGTGTCGGAAAAGTGAATTTTCCATATTTTTCTGACTTTTGCATAAACATTGCTTTTTTGTTATAGTTTAAGCTCTTTTTAACATTTACTTCCCTGCAATTTATATTTCGAGATTTCTGCTTAGTTTTTCTATATTAATCTCCGTAGGTATAACATTACATAATCGAATAGTGTCGCAGTAGAAATCGGCAGCTTGTGAAATTTGTATTATAGTCATTGTTGGTTTTGGAACTTTAATGTTTAACTTTACTCTCGTTTAAGGTTTTCGTGGAATTTAACAGCAAGCAAGAATGCCAGAAGGCACAAGCTGCACTTACGGGACGTAAATTTGCAAATCGGACTGTAGTGACCAGTTATTATGATCCAGATATGTATCATCGAAGACAGTTTTAAAATTTGATCTACTTACATTGTTTTCCCTGTTTTCTGATTATTGCAAAATTCATATATTTTTTGAAATATTTCTTGGGAAAGTCTCTCTTGTGTTTGTATAAAATATTTCTCTTCTTAGAACCTATATTTTCCAACTGCAATTGCATAAATATTTTGAAGAGAATGATTTTGGGATAGAATGAAATTCTGATCATTTGATATTAGTCATCGTCTTCACTAAATTAAGAGCCATCTCATTATTCCCCTGCAGTTACATTAGATATTGGCTTAGCATTGTATAATTTATCATTTCTGAAAATGCTGTCCCTATTTTGTTCAAATGATTTTATATGGATAGGAGCTAGCAGCAAAAGCAGTTTGTGAATTGTTCCATAGTTCAACCTACATTTCAATTCATGTTTGTCATTCACGTTGGGTTTTGTGTCATCACATTTATTCAAGATAAATGTTCAGAAAAAAATATTTTACTAATTTACATAGTATGGAAACAAAAAATTTAAGTTTAAGAATAAATTTGTTTTTCCGAATAATGTTTACAGAATTCTAATGCATTTCTGTTGTACGCATCAGTATCGTTGATATACAATTCAGCTAAATCGGGACGAAGTATACAACCAAGCTGCGGTGAACATATCAATTCTGCGAGTGCAGTTAACACTGGGAAGTATTTTTAAATATTATCTCAAGCAAGAATTAGAGTTCAACAAACGAAGATCAATTTTTTTTCTGTTTTTAAAATTCTTAAGATTTATATTCATTAATTGGGAGTAAATGTTATGCCTATCATTAATTTCATTTTGAATTTTAGAACCAATAGCATGCAAAACATTGTTTCCTCAATGAAATTATAACTAAAATCAACAACAAAACATATATTATATAAGACTCTAGCCTACTAAATAGTTACTGGATATTTTTGTCTAGACAACTTCTTAGAGGGACAAGAGGTGTTTAGCCGCATGAAGTTGAGCAATAACACGTCTGTTGATACCCTTAGATGTCCAGGTGTCAAAAACAAATAATTTTATGTTATTGTTATTATTGCTTTTAAAGCATTCTTTTCTTTTTTTACCTCAAGAAGTACTTTGATATTATTTAATTTTGATCATACTAATAATAAATTTTGACAAAATAATTTAGTTCCATTTTGCGTGATAACATAAATCTCGAGAATAAAGAAGTTATTTGTTTATAATTAAAATCAATATAAATAAATATTAATCAAAATAAAACATTAACTAACACTGATCGATCTTAATGGATGGCTTCCAGTTTTCATTAAATGCCATTGGTAGCGATACCTTCATGAAAAGAATAAGATTTCAGTTTAATAATTGTCCTATTTATACTTTCTAGCAATTTCTTTTTTTTCTGTTAAATTCTTGAGAAACAATTGTTACAAAAACTAGATATCAAATGTATATGGAAATATATACCTGGCCTTTTTCATTGATATTAGGATGATATATTTTGGTTAGAAATTTGATTTTTGGTGCTTTAAATGGATATTCTTTTGTGAATTTAATTTCCACTTTATAACCACCGATATTATACGGCCATCGATCCTATTCAAAAGATATCTTTATTAAAAACTAAAAAATTAAAATAGTGATGAGATAAATAGTGTTCATTAGAGCAAATTTCTATCTTGAATATCTCCTCTGTTTCATCTTTTATTTACGAATTAACACTTATTCAAAAATAAATGGAAAAATGAAAGTTTAAAACTTCTTACCGGCAATAACAATACTGACCACTTATTCGGCTCACTTTTTCCGGCATCCTCCAATTTATACAATTTCAGTTTTATTTCTTGAATATCGGCTAGTTCCTGAATTTTTAATTTTTAAGATGCATATTTTAAATCTAACAAGCTAATAAATTAATTGATTTAAAAAAAAAAAAACTTTTTTAAGCCTTGTAATTCCAATATCTTCTTCCTCTAACGCTTCCATAAGCAACCGTTCTTAGCGAATTTTAATAGCATCATATATGATCGGAAATTGAAATTATTAAAATTTAAATTAATTTTAAATTAAAGTAACTCAATTCAACAATAAAATATTTTTGAAATAAGAAATTATGTAGCAAGATAATATGATTTCTCGCATAAATTATTATAATTTAATTCCAATACATTAAATTCATAACTTGACTTTCATCCATAATTTCTGAACATCTGATACGCGGTTGCTAACAACAATTTTTCTTGTTTTATTTGATGGCGGAAAATAATAAAGAAGTAAAAGACAAGGTACTGGAAAAAATTTAATTTCTAATCGATAATTAAAATCTTCCTAGCTTTAAATCTCATTTCAATTTGTCTAATAGTTTTTGTTGGAATTTTAAAAAATCACAAAACAATACTGAATATCTTATTAAAGAAGGAAATAATGTATAAAGTTCAAATGTCATTGTCATCAATGCTTGAATGTTTTTTTTATTGTTGTTGTTGTTTACTTTTTACTATCTTACATTCATTTTAATTCCAATATGATAATTTCACCTATCGTAAAATGGCCGGGAATAATTTTCTTCATCATCCATCATTGACAAATACAATTAAAACTTCGCAAAAAAAAAGATATCCAGTTAAGAAATTCGGTAAAAGTATAAGCAGACGTAATAATAGAGAACTATACCTGAATGATGTTTTTTTTTTGTTTTATTTTTTACTACCGTACATTCTATTCTTTAGTAAATTATTTGGTATTATTTTAATATTTAACTTTGCCTTTGTTTGAATAGCTCTTATTTGATGCAATAGTTAGTTAATTTATTTAATTTAAATAATTTTTTATCTTTTATTATTTGTTTTACCTAGATTTTTTTTATTTGGATTAAACTGAATTGCGATTGATTATTTTAATTATTTGAATTTATTGCGTATATTTTTCTTTGAAATTTCTATCTTATTCTTTTATTTGTTTAATCAATTTTTTTTAAAGTGATAAGTTATTTGTTTTTTAGCATACTAAATAAGAAATTTTTTTTAAGGTGATAGGTTATTTGATGATAAATTATTGAAGTCATCATGTATTGTTTTGTAGTATAATAAATACGATAGATTTAGATTTTGTTGATTAGAAAATATAGTTTTGTCAAAGTTTTTATGTATTATAAGATAACATGCAAGTTATTATCCTTTGATATTCGGTTTTGATATTTTGCGAAACTGATATTAGTTTGATTTATTTATAAATTATCAGAATGTTTCATTTTATTTTCATTTATATTTAGTATATTTGCTCTATGTTTTCTTTTTATGTTTAAGTTTTGTATCTATAGTCAATATTCCTTCTATGGTTATCGTAATATTTTATAAGTTAATTTTATTTTTATTTTTCTGAACTATTTTAGATTCTACTTTATATTATTTGATTTGATTAAGTGATGCTTATTTTCGTTGGCTATTTTTTTCTTTTTCCTGATTATTTAAGTTTGAATGGTACGACTAAATTATTTTTAATAATGAATAGTTAAACGCTAAAATATTCTCGTCGTTATTTGTGCTTAGATAGGATTAAGTGAGATCTTTTTTTACATGAAATCTTCTGAGTTGTCTTTACAGCTAAAAAATAGTTAAATAATGCTAATTCAACAAATTCAATTCCATCAAGAATTTATACATTTACTTTAGGTCAGCACTAAAGGAAATGCTGGAACATTGAAAAAAAACAAGAGCAATGTTGTTTTGTCAGCGGTTCGAACTTATTCATTTTGCTTATTTTTAATAATTATTTATTGATGAGGTACTTCATAAAAAAGTTTCGACATAATTTAAGTTTTCTGGCTGAAATATCATAATTTGCTCTACTAATTATGAAACAATAGGGTCGAAAGACAAGTTCTCGACGACATAAAAAACGCCGAAATAAACCACCACCAGGTTATGATGAGTGGAACGATGAAAGTAAAGAATATTATAATGTAATAAATTATCGCTGAAACAAAATTATACAAAATCAAAGATCTTAATCAGAGAATCATCATTTCGTTGAAGAATGATGAAATTACTCGATAAAAAATTACTAGAACTGCTCTATCATTATATAATGAAGTAATGAGTACCCGTACATTCATTTATTCCTGGAAATTTTGGAAACATTCCTCGTAATCTAAAAATTATTCCGATCAATTAACTTTAACGGTTAAATTATGAAAACAAAAAAAAAGAGAGTCATATTTCATGCTAATTTAAATTTGCAAATGAAGCTATTTTATGACAAATAAACTTAGAAATAATTTTAGTAAAATAAAAGTGGAAAGTTCTAATTAAACTCACAATAATTTACACTCATAGCGAAAATACTGCGGATTTTCTAGAATTACAAGATTGAAGAAACTTTGGATCAAATAATTGAGGATTTATTGTACATTATCAGGAAGGTATTTTAATATTAATAATGGATGATAATATTTGATGATATCAAATCTAACAGGATGTTACCGCCGCTTTACGCAACTGGAAAGCGTCACGAGTACAATGTCAGCTGCGTCGTTTCACGATGGGATTTTGGCAACATCTTAAGGTTAAATGTCAAATATTATTCATCTGCTTTGCAGTCAGATTTTGACAATATCTTAAGCATTAACTTACTCGCTTCTTTTCAAATGATTTTAAGTTATCCGATCAATTGAACAATTAATTATTATTCGATCTTCCTGAAATAAATAAGATTAAATTCTAATTTTTTGCAGTATCAATTGAAGGGTCATCCAATGCACGCTGCAGAAATGAAAGATTACAAAAACGCTATGGAGGCATTTGCTGCTTTGAAAGAAGAACGATCGCTTGATTATGATTAATATTTTGTTTTGAAGGATAAATAAATCAATAAGTAAGAAAAAAAAATTTTTGACAATTGATAAAGAAGAATTGATGCTACAATCATGCTTTATGAATCCATCAATGATTTCTTTTTTTTTTGAATCAATCGAATCTACCAGAAGGAAAAAAGCAAAGTTGGATCGTAACTTTCCATATAATTTTTAGATTCTAAACAAACATTGCCATGAACTGCTATGTGAAAATTATTAAAATACTAAAATAACTTGAAGGCAAACATCGTAAATTCATTTCGCACATCTTAGATTTCTTAGCGATTCGATCTGTTGCATTCTATATATTTCCATGTGCAATTGCTGAAATAAAACTATAATTAAGTACTGATTACTGAGAATATCTGAATACCTAACTATAGATACTTGAATATCTAATTTAATAAGAATTGCATAAAGTATACAAGAAAGAAAATAACTATTTACCAGAACCATATATGCTAAAACATATTCATTGAAGAGAAGTGAAGATGAACAGATCGATAATACATGAATGACCATTCTTCTTAAAATATGTATGCATTGACATGCCTATGTTTCAAACTTATATTAAAGTCATAGGGCAGAAGTCAACAAAAAAAAAAAAATCGTTCATAGAGATCTTTCAAAGAATAAAAATGAACCTCTGAATTCATGAAGTATCAGAAACCGTGCACAAATCCGACAGAAATATTCAGATTACTGACTGACTCTAGCAAGTGGTTCTTGTCGGAGTTGCTAAAATTGACCATTTTATTGATGGTATCCATTTTCATTCCTTCAAATATTTGTAGAATTTTAATCAGAATTTTTATTTTAAAATTCAATTTTACATTAGAATTGAAACAGAAGGAGTATAGTGTTAGAAAATCCGAAGAAACTATGTGTTTTCATAATTGACATTCAGGTTTGAAGCTTTTCATTTCAATATTTTTATTTGATGCTAAATCAAATTTTTATCATATATTCATTGTCAGAATATTATCACTTTCATCGCTTACAAATATTTTCTTATCATCATTATGTTTCTCTTATCATCAGCATGTATATCAACAAATGTAATTAAATGTGGGAAAAAATGGATTCCCTTTGTTCTTAACAGTTTTCATCCTTCTCCATATGATATGATATGATATACCGTTGATTTATTTCATGATATGTCTAGATAGTCTTATTTCTTTATTTCATGTATGTCAGATGATTACTCTTTACCTATACCTTGCTCTACGAAAGACACATAGATAATGTGCTGATAATCAAAGAGTTTTTTCGGGGTGCATTGCTAAATAAGATTCCAGTGGTAAACGATCGGTCTGCAGTCGAGCTCTCGAATTCGAAATCATTCCATCTTCTCAGAATAAACAACTCGAGAAATAAGCAACTCGCTAAATCCTTAACAGTCTAATCCTAAGTAGTGGAACAATTACTTCTTCTTATCAGTATTAGCAACATCCGATTCAATAGATCTTTCCAAATATAATTATCTATTGAAATATCAATTCGTTCTTTGACATCAAAGAGGAAAATTTTTGTTTTTTCACATTATACACATCAAATATATCATTATATTAGGTCACTTTACGGCGTGTCTTCAAATATCAGACCTATCAATCCATCAATTTCAACATGATAGGCAAATAAATGACAATCTAAATTTTTGTGATTCGACAATGCTTATTATTTATGCTAAAATATTCTTAATTCCAACCAATTCCTTCGCGCAAACATGCAAATGCTCGTACGTATTCTGCATGCAATTACTACTATTCTGGGCATTCTTTAAATCTTACGTAGAATCCAGGAATTTATCAACCAGGTTCTTTATCAGATAAAATATTTCATATATATTGCAGTATATTTTCATTACTCAAGTTTTCCGAAATATGATTTATGTCTGGGCATTGCAGTTTGAATCTTTTGAAGTTAATGTATTTTATAGCATACATTAATTTTTCTTTAATTTCAAGCATTTTCATTTGGTACTGTTATATCTTCTTAAGCCAATCGTTTTTATTTAATAAGAGTTCTATGATAGTTATATTAAATTTGTCGAGAATTAATTCAAGACTCTAGGACGAGAGTATATTTTTAAGCACAAAAAATGCATATTCACGTATTCATGTGAATGTTTTATTAATCAAATAATGTTCATAGACGTATGCAAGTATAATTACGTGAATATGAGAAAGCTTTTACTAATTTTCCCATTGATCAGTATACTTGATTGCATCTATTATATGATTTCTTTTGGGACAATTTTGTCTTTTTTATTTGTTTTCAAAAATTTTAAATCAATCAAAACATATGGCATCTATGAACTGACATATATGCGTAACGTAAATCAACAATCGATCCTTATCGATCGGTTTTTTTTTTTTTTTTTTGAATCTCCATTCAATGACATGTAAGTAATTGATTCTTTCCTTTACTATCGAGATTTATAGATTTTATTTTTATTTGTGATGTTTAGTGAAAAACAGAGCAAAGATGAATAGATCTCAATCTTCGAGAAAAATCCATTTCAATTGCCATACGATATCATACGATTTAGAAAATTGTTTCCGTTTTTTTTGTTTTCACACTTTTTATCACTTCTTATTTTGCAATATATTTATTTGGAACTAGAATTTGACAAAAAAAAAAAAATTCGAAATATTTGTGTTGAGTAAATAATGAGGTCAAAGTTTAAATACATATTGAGGTCAAAGTGTCTTTTTTTGCCTTGTAACTATTCATAATTTTCACTTATTTATTTTGTATTTTAAACATTTTTCTTAATTTACAATATTTCCACTAATTTTTTTCTTTTTTTTGATTGCTAATAAGAATTTTTCCGTTTAATTTATTTCTTCAAATTATTTTGCTAATCATTCGTATTTTTTCGCAAGCTACCTTAAAATTATACTCATTATTCAAATTTTCTCGAATGTTAGTTTTTGTTACTTGCTCGAGAATTTATTATCATTTATTTATTATTACTCGAGAATTTATTGTTATTTATTTATTATGAAATTTTTTATTATCTATTCGTTAAGAATTAATCATTTGGCCACTTTTTTAAACCATATCCCGTTATTTTTCATTAAAAAATGTTAAATTTTACTTTGTTTTTTTTATAATTGAATAATAGATGAAAAAATTAAAATCATATGTAATTACTCTAGTTTATTATCCTCTTTTTGCTTCAGTTATTTGTTGTAGTTTTAATATTTAAGAAATGAAATGATGTACTTACTGTTGGCCCGTGGGATAAGTGATATGGGAAGGGAATTATTTACTGATATGTCATTTCCTTCTCTTCACTCTTAATCAGTGATAAAGCATCGTTTTAATTGGTAAATGTCGCAAGTTTTATTCTCCCCAGAATCCGCATGCGAAATATTGTCAGAAATAATTAAGAAATAGCAATTAATGATATAATCTCGTTACATAATATCTACCAATAAGTAACAGTTACCTTTTGAATCCAAAATTGCTGCATATTTCGAATTCTTTGAAGATTAAAAATTTCTTTTTGTTATTCTTAAAAATTTCTTTTTTCTTCTTTTTTCTTATTCCGAATTAAGTAGTTGACAAAAATAATCGATCTTCACTACATTATGAATAATATAATAAAATGAGATTAATTTATTCATTCTTTCGCTGGTCGAATGCCAATCGAGCAATTCATTTTTGAGAAATTGCAATAGTAATAAATGATATGATCCCAAATTATAAAATATCCATCAGTAAGAAAGATAAGAAATAAATTTGAAAGGTCACTTATTATTTAAAAGATTAAAGTTATTTATCATTTGAGGTAAAATAATGATTACGAATAACTTAGAGTTATTAATTACGAATTATTTCTATATAATGTAAGCAATAAATGTTTTTTTTTTTAGTTAAATATAATTCATCGGATGTATGTTCAATGTATCGAAACAAGCAACAAAAATTGTTATGATCGAAACATTGATCATTAATTCTTTATACGTGATCCATAATAATGTACAATTTTTGGAATTCACGAATACGACTTGCTTGTATTTCGTGCATATTATTACTTCTGAGGATTACTCTCGATCATCTGCGTATTTATCTAAAGGATTCTGAAAAAGAACAGTATCAAAGAGAAGATGATAATGATGAAGGAAATTTTAATGATGATATGGATTATGTATTGGAAACGATGCAATATATGTATGATCTTAAACTTGGCAAGGCTAAAATTCGACCAGTAGTTGAAGAAGTAATTTTTTGAAACTTAGTTTGGCTATTTATGGATGTAATAAAATATATATTTTCTTTTGCGTTTCAACAGGACATAGAGTTGCAATTTTCTTTATTTCCAGTTAAATTCCAAACGTTGCCAAAGACAAAGTCCAACACCTCAAGCTAATTAAACCTTTAGTATGAAAAGTTATTCTAACACGACAAAAAACCTCAATTGGACTTAAATTTCAATAAAACGAATTAAAAACGGTAACAATATGAAGAAATAAACCTAGTATCACTCTTGATATTATGCCTCAACTAAATTCGCCGAGCACTTATATCGACAATGATTTGGATAGTCAGCACCCTCTTCTTTTATGGGTGGAGGATTCTGGCACAGTTAATTATAAGAAATACAGCTTTTGTTAGTTTGTGGGAAATGCAGCTCACAGACAAAGAATGACATCTTAGCTCACATTATATAGTACGTACGTTCGTACAATATATACACATTCAAGTGAAATCACACACGAAGAATCATTGAATTTTCTGATTTTCTGCTTCTTCTTGCGATCTTACGATTCATATTTTCTTTTATCGCAATTTATTCGCGACAATGGAACTACGCTCAAAAGAGACATATTGTACTAATTACTAACTGTTCTCCCCAAGGTTTTCCTACTTAATTTCATAGTTCCATAGTTTTGTTGACTATATTAAATAAACAAGAATGTCTACTTTTTTAGACAAAAAAAATAAGACAATATTGGTGGCGATGCTATCTCAAGATGCCTACGGTAGTGATAGCGAACGATTGGTTTCAAAATGATGATCTCTATTTATATTCAGCGACATACGATAGACGACATAATTCGCTTTATCCGAACAATCACATTATACAGGTGAGCATTTATCAAATATCAAATATCATTTATCAAATAGAATAAGTAAGGAGAGAAAAACTAAGTCAATAGAGAAAAACGATCACACTTTCAAGATAATAATTGTGATCGTTTTTAACTTTTTCAATCATACCTTTCTTCCCAAAATTAATCAACTGTAAGCTTCATAGATTGTTGTATAAATTGTTATCTTTAAATTTTTTATATACTATAAATTTATATTTCTTTAGATATTGATTATGTCATTTCGATCAATTCCGCTGACAGATAAGATATTCTGTAATTTATATGATATGGTTCGTGAACAATACATTGTTACTGAAGGAACGATTCGCGAAATTTGGCAGCGAGCTTGGGATCCTCGAGATTTCTTTTATATTCCGAATCTGATTAGTTGTCCGGTATCGAAATATTTCGAATACAGCACAAATTTAACGATTTCATTGAGTAAAACAGCATGTAAAAGTCAGGAAATCGCTGCACAAGTGCGAATGCAACCATCAAAAAAAGAGAAGAATGGAATTGCTGTATGCGTAAAGGTAGCCGCTGTTTAAATTTCAAATGTCGAGCATTCAAATTATTCATCAATTCCTGTATTTGTATAATTCGATCTATTTTCCACTATTTAGTTAGATTATAATAAAAGAATAGACGGCTTAATAAAGACTTATAATTATAATATAACTACTTTTTCTTCCAGTTTGAAAATAATATTACGATTGAAAATTAAGAAATGATATTTAACCATCTGGATTTATAGGGTCTAGACTATCTTGAGGATATGCCAGAACGTTTGGTTGAATGGATCGAGATGCAATTTATCACTGGTGCTGATACGATCACAATATATACTTATTATGTACCACATAAAATGCAAGAAGTTTTAAATTATTATAGCAAAAAAGGATCCATCACTGTGGTACGAATTTATGCTTCATTCAAATGTTACTAAAATGAGGATTTGCGTAAGGAGTGGTAAAATTTAGATAGGTTACTCTCGAAATCTTGATCTAAGATGTTTAAATTATTAACGATTTTAATTAGAAATTAATCCGTGAATTCCATTTAAATATACTTAATGAGCTACAACTAAAATCGCTCATATCATTTAGATACCAATTAGTCTTCCTGGTAAATCCCCAAATCAAGCATACATTAGAAGTCATTTCATTTGGCGAAATAGGCAACAGAAGCGACGTCATGAATTAATTCCATATAATGATTGTTTTTACAGGTACCTATGTTATGTCATTCAAAATGGATCTATTAATTTTTTTAATTTGAAATATGGAAACTAAAATTATTCAAGTTGTTTCTACTGGAACTTCTACACTTCCACATAATACTTCCAATTTATTAGCTAAAATAACTATTATTTTTAAGGCATATTGATACTCATAAATTTATTCTGATTTTGGATATTGATGAAGTTATCGTACCGCTGAAACATGAAAACTGGAGTGCTATGTTGGATAGTATCACTGCTAGTTTCTATCACAAAAATTCGAGAACAGCTGAAGTTACTTCAATTTCTGTTCGAAATGTATTCAAATTTCCATCCAATATCAATTCATCAAATTCGATTGCCCCATCTTATATGTATATGCTACGAAATAGACGAAAATCAGAAAAATTGAGCAAACCAGGCGAATATGGAAAAGCTTTCATCAAGTACATTTAAATCTAATTTTCTGAATTGATAATTACTGCTTTAAATTCGATGAAAGTCTTAATTTGCCGTTTGACTAGGTCTATGCAATATTCTGCAAAGAAATAAAATCGTCATTTGTCATCGGTTTAAAAAACTTTACGAACATGACGATTAAACACATTGTTCTATTCAATTTATATAATTTTGTCAAAAATGATGTCAAACGTTAATTTTAGCTTATATTAAAAATAGCACAGTTATTTTATTATTTCATTTCGTTCACATAAAATACTTTTCGACATATGATGACACTTTCTAATACATAATTAATCTTTTAAGCCAACTAATTTTTTAATCCTTTGAAAATTTGAATTTAGATGAATACCAAAAATTAGTACTAAATCTTCGTACAGATTGCTTATTATTGTCGTGGACAAAAAGAAAATTTGTTATCTTTTGATCATGTAAATATAAATATTTGCAATTTTTCATCTATACGATGTAATTTTTTTTAGTACGGATACGGTTGCTACTGTATTCAATCATTTTGCATTACATCGTCTTCGTGCTGATGTGGCCAAGACACTATATGTTGAACCAGATATGGCCATTAAATTACACTATAAGGCGAAATGTCCAATCGAATCGGGAAAACAATGTGAACAATTGAAAGATATCACTGTAGATGATACAACAATGGATCGATATGCTGAACAGTTAACTAAGCAAGTTACTAAAGTGCTCAATAATTTACATATTCTTCAATAAATTAATTTTATTTGTTATCTTTTGATCTTTCTTTCATGATGATTATTTAATTTTAAATTCGATTTTGTTAACTATGAATCGATTTAATGACGAATAATCTAATTTGAATTATTAATTTATATCCGAACTTTTGTGTATTCTTGCATATCACAGTATTCATTTTGCACTTTTAATTACTGTAATATACGTAAATTCATAGCGTTTCAAATTTTACTAATATTCGACGAGAAAATGAATAGAAGAATTTAGCAATAGCCATAAGTTATTTTCTAAATTTCTGCCATTTTGAAATCAATTTTATTGAACCGTAAAGACGGTCATTGTTTTTATTATTAATCTAAATCAAAATTAATTTTACTACAAAATGTGCATATTTCTGACTAGGATTTATTCTCGAAAATAATTAGCAATTCATATGTTGCGATTATCATTTCTAAGTTCATTTCAATTCTTCGGTGATATATCATGAGAATTTTCAATTGTTAAATTTTTAAAATCTTTGAAACTCTTAATTCTTTAACCATTTCAGTATTCCAATTATGATTAACTTTGCAAAAAAAAAATTTTTCAAGCAACCAGAAATTGGATATACTGAAAAAATTTATTCGCACGCTATCATTGCAATGTTTCGGTTACTTGCATAAATATTTGCAGATGATATAAGGCAATAAGAACTGAAATGTAATAATGTAATGGTATGCATGCATTGCAAGTTTAGGGCGAAGTTTTCCCGTTTTTTCCGGACGTATATCCTCTCAGATCATCTTTTGGATCTATTATTTCCGGCATTTACGAATACATCATCTTGGATGATGTTATTTCGGATGCATTAATTTGGCTGTGTCATTTCCGATGCATTATCCTGGACATATCATTCCGAACGCATTCATTCCGGATGTTTCATCCTGTACATATTTTCGTAATAAGATATCTGCACATTTTGGCGGAGCTGCTGTAGAAAAAGACAACTGTCTCTATGTCTCGATGCTCGTGTTGTTGCATTGCGATTAAGAAACCACTTGGAATTATGTAAAATGTATTATATATTAAAACTTAGTGAAACGATTCGTCGCAAAACCCAATTGCTAGTTTTGGGATTTGCGGTAGTTGGCGATGATCGATGAGATTTAAACTTCGCGGTTTCCACTCGAGATGCGTCCATGTGGGTTTAATTCCTTGGATGTCTGAGCCAACTTCTATGACCTATATGTAGGGTCATGTGGTCGCGTGACTCAGATTTTGTGTACGTATGTTGTGTAGGGAAGCATAGCGAAAATATTTCGCTTGCGGTTTGATATACGAAATTGCGAATGCTTTATTTCCATTTAATTGCTAAGACATTGCCAGGGATAATGTCCAAAGGCACCATTATCAACTTGGATAATTGAATCTTTAAGAGGATAGATTTTTATGTTGCGGCGACGAACTCAACGATTAAGATTTCGTTAGGTTAATGATGATAACAGTATAAAAAAAGAGATTTAGTGTAACACTTGATTTTGTCCACCGAACTGATCTGGTGGGACATATCTTTTACATAATGGTTCTGATGCTCAGAATCCTCTTCTTCGGTCTTAGATGGAAGATTCAGATACAGTTCTGCGACTACAAGAAATAGCACCTTTGTTAGCGTATGGGAATGAAATGAAGTACTTTATTTTTAAAGCTTATAGATAAAATGGGCGGGCAATTTTAGTTTATATTTTACATTACATAGTAAATCCGCAAAAGTACAACATATTTACTAATATCAATCAATTTATAGCATCTTGACCTACAAACAGATTAATACATCATCAATACTTTCACTTATAAATTTTTGTATTTTCGCGAAAATCTGTAATTGGGACTCTTCTGAAAATAGCCATGTAGCTGTTCGGCCTTGTAGTTTTAGATATGTTTTTTTTCCCCCGAGGTTTTCGATCTTGTGGTTTTACATATATTGTGTACGCTTATAATCGGGAGTTCATTTGATGATCGTTTTATCATTATAATATAAAAGAAAACGTCATGTGATATTCGAAATAGTTATGCTAGTCTTTGCCAGATTTTAATACGATAGTTATCATTAATGAGCAAACTTTTGCATTTGTCTAATTTGGAAATAATCAGTAGAATATTTGGTAGGAATTAAAATTGCATTTCTGAATGGAAGAAAATAGTGAATATATGGACGTTTTTTTTATATAATGTTTTTTTTATATAATTTTTTTACATAATTGACGAGAAATTAATAAGATTAAAGCAATTATTGTTATGTTTTGATAAATTAATTTAACTTTATTCATAGTCATGAAAAATATCAATTCTTTAAATTTTCGGTTTTTCTGTTAATCTCAGCGAATCACTGACAATTTCTTTTGATGCTATTTTTGTGCACAAATCTTATCGCTTATCAAGATTTTGAGGAAGGACTGGTGAACTGTCAGATGGCGCATAGGATTGCTCAAATAGAGCGTTGGACGGCAGAAAGCGAATCAGCCGAAGTAGTTATCGGTACATCGGAGAGTGAAACTCATTATTGTACTTCTTCATCAACATCAGCTCGGCATATCAACAATAAGCAAAACTGTACTATTTATAATAATGATAAATTCTCATGTAATGTATTGCATGGTCTTAATATATTCCGAAAGTTAGTTATTGATTTTTAATTTCTTCCTCATAGCAAATTTTTCTTCAGTTGACAGTTTTATACATCTTTTATTTAGCTGGAAATTTAGTTAGTTTGATTGATCTTGAACTTATAGCAAATATTTTATCTTCAACGAAGAGACAATGATAATGATTGATGTTGAACTGTTCATTTGATTAGCGATTATCAATCAAAACTATTCGATTCACCATCATAGCATTATTTACATTCCTAATATGTTGTAGAGATGATCGTTTTTGTGATGTAGTTTTGATTGCATCACAGAAGCCAGAAGATGGTGCGGAAAGTGATGGAAGTCGAGATGTTAAAATTGTAGCCCATCGAGCCGTACTTGCTGCGGCATGTCCTTATTTTAGCGCAATGTTTAGTGGTGCAATGAAGGAATCAAAGCAAGAAAACATATTTTTGAAGGTTACTTATCTGTTCGAAAATTCGTTGTTATAAGTAATCCCACTATAGACTTTTTCCTAAATTGCTTCAATTGAAGGAAATTGATGGAACATCACTGCTTTTGCTCATTGATTACATATATTCGGGGCGATTAACAATTACTGAGCAGAATGTACAAAGTCTTCTGACAACTGGATCATTGCTTCAGGTTAACATTTTTAATTTATTCTGTACTTAAAATAATTACAGTTTTGATTCCGTTAATTTACTGCTCTATCTGACTTTATTCATATCTTATTTTTATTTAATTCTACCATCTACTTATTTTTCTTATCATAAAAGCGACGCTACATTTCCTTCACTTTTTTCTGTGCCTGACATTCTTTATTCATTGGATTTTTGTATGCATATATAGAATTATAGTTAATATATTCATTTTCAGGTTTGATTTTTCTTCGAAACTCAGAGTGTATAGCTCTTCTTTGCAGATGGCATGTGTGCGTGATGCATGTTCCAGATTTCTTCTGGAGCAATTGGATCCATCCAATTGTCTTGGTATTGCAAATTTTGCCACAACTCATGGTTGCACACAGCTTGCACATGCTGCCACCACATTTGTTCAACAGCATTTCAAGTTTGATATGCATCTATTTAAACTGAAAGATTTTTTCAATTTTCAACAATTCATTCTTTGCTCAAATTCCACAAATATTTACCTTACAGCCATGTGGTGAAATGTGATGAATTTTTGATTCTCAGCAAAGATCAAGTGACCGAAATAATCTCGTCAGATCATTTAACAACTGCGGGTGAAGACAAGGTTTGCATATAGTAGTTATACATTTCGATGTTCAAAAATAGGAAGATAGTTTTTCGAGTAATCGTAGGGATAATATTTATCAAGAAACTAAGCTAATTTTTGTCAATTTTATTAAGGAATGTTGTAAGTCAGAATTAAGCTGAAAATAAGAATGGCAAATTTTCAGGTTTATGAAGCAGTTGTACGATGGGTTATGCATGATCCTTTGAATCGTAAAGATGAGTTTCCCGATCTTTTGGCACATGTTCGCTTGCCTTTGCTGTCCCGTGACTATTTAACTGATAAAGTGATCATTCTAATATTTAAAATTGATTAGTTCTTTTTGATATGATTATTATCTATGTTAGTTTTTCAAGCATTCAAAAGACTAATTCGAATAATCTAGTTTGGCAAAAATCGGAAGGAATATTTTGCATTGCAGTGTATTAATCGTTAGCTTAAATACAGCAGTTAACGTTTACTGAAAATTTATTACTAAATTTTTAAAAACACTTTATTTTTCCTTTCATATTTCCGATAGCTGTTGTCCTTAAGAAATTTCTAAAAGGTTGATCCGGATATTTTGGTTCGAGAAAGTTCACAATGCAAGGATTATCTTCTAGAAGCTTACCGCTATCACTTAAAAGATGAACACGGCGAAGAAAATGAACGTAACCGTCCGCGGCAACCAATCCCATTATCGAAAGTAATTTTAGTATTATAAATAAGTTTTGACATGCATATGTTATTCCAAAAAAATTTGAATGACAAGTATAATAACGAATGACCGTTTTAGCTTATAATGCTCATTGGTGGTCAAGCACCTAAAGCTATTGCCAATGTTGATGTGTTCGATCTGGATGCTTTACGATGGATACCGTGTAAGTTTTACAGACTGAAAAAAGTAGGAGCGTGAGAGATTTTGATTAAATGATGCAGTGAATTTGACTTTAATAATATTTGTAAATATTATAGTAAGTGCTTTGCCACAACGTCGTTGTCGTTGTGGTGTCGGAGAATTGAAAGATTTCGTTTATGCGGTTGGTGGATTTAACGGATCGTTACGTATAAAGTCTGTAGACGCTTATGACATACACACTGATAGATGGTTCGCTGCACCACCCATGGATGCGAGGTATTTATTATATAATTAATTAAAAAAGAATTTGTCGCATCTCAAACGTGTATATGGTTGTTACTCTTTCCATATAATTTTTTTAATAGTTCTTAAGACCTATTCATATAGCTTTTCAGATGAATAGCATTTATTCGTATAAACATGTTGTGAAAATGTAAAAGTTAAGTAATAAATGAAATGAACTGATTATATCTGCTAAGATAAATTCTTCAAAAAAAACAAAAATATTGTGACCGAATAAAGTCGAGCAATCTATCGATAGTGTAGATTATTTTTTATCGAATTAATTGATGCAATGAACAAAAAATGATTTACAACACTATTAGTATTTTTCTTTTTTTACATATATTTTATAATGTAATATTTTGCATTATATTGAATGATTGTCAGAATAAAGCTAATAAAATTTTTTTAATAGCAAAAATGAATAGCAGAAATTTTCCTATTTCTGAATATTAGAATGATTTTTTTTTTCGGCATGTAAATATATTGGATTTTACTTCTAAAAAATAGGCATTCACAGGCGCAGCACATTAGGTGTAGCAGTCATCGATCAATTGATGATAGCTGTTGGTGGCTTCGATGGTTCAACGGGACTAAGTTCTGCCGAGGCATTCGACCCTCGAAATGGTTTTGTTATCGTTTTAATTTATCTTGATTTCCAAATATCTTTGTTTGTTTCTACTTAAATGTAATGTATCATAAAAATATCTCGGAAACCTCTTCAAATTTAGGACAATGGATGCCTCTTCCATCGATGATCGTACGTCGTTCATCAGTTGGTGTTACGGCACTTGGTGGTTTGGTGTATGCTGTGGGTGGTTACGATGGAAACACTAGGAATTGTTTGGATACAGTTGAAATTTATGAACCACGAGCGAACAGATGGCGACCTGGACCAAATTTAATATCCAAGCGTTCTGGTGCAGGTGTTACAGTTGTTGGCGATCGTCTTGTTGCTATTGGAGGACATGATGGCCCAGTCGTTAGAGAAACAGCTGAGGTTTATCTTTTCTTTAGCATTTCAAAAAAATTTAGCTTCGCAATGAATAGTTTATTCATAAATAGAGATTGATTTTTAGCAAGAGAACATCGAAATTCTTTCAATAAACAATATTATTCTACAGATTCTAAACGGCGACTCTTGGACACTTTTGCCGGAAATGAATGTATGCCGCCGCAATGCAAGTGCCGTAGCTCTGGATTCAAATCTATTTGCAATCGGAGGCTAGTTAATTTTTTCTATTTTTAATAGTTCTCGGAAAGGAAAGTTTTCCCATACTAATAACGGAGGTTAAAACACTCAGCGCTGGAGCAAAAAGTAACAAAGAAGAATCCTTGTCAAAAAGAAATCATTTCTCAGAAACTTAGTTTATGCTATTGAAAATTTCTCCCACCGATTTCTCTTTAAAATAATTGAATTTAGGTGACGACGGGACATCAAATTTGAGTTCAATTGAAGTTTTAACTGTTTCATCATTGGAGCAACAATTGTGGAACTATCTTAGTGTATCAATTAATCAACCAAGATCATATGCTGGAGTAGCACTTTTACCGAAAATTGCATAATTAGTCTGGTAATACTATTTAGGTACAGTTAAACATAACTGAATGAAATTCGAAAAAAAAAAAGACAAATACTGGTGATTCCAAAGTCTTAATGAATTTATTAGCACATAATATTCACGAAATTTTTTGAGTGTTATAACAAAAGCATAGAAATATTCACAGTTCTTGCTACTATTAATAGTATATGTTAAGCTCCAAATCAACTGAAGAATAGTTTTGCTTATTAAGTCGTTCTTTATTTTCTCCTTTTGTTTGTATTCATAGTAAAAAAAAAAAAAAAAAAGTTTTTGTATTCATGAAGGTAAATATTCAGCAAAAAAAGTCGCTTAAAAAGTCAGTTCTGCTAGAAATGATATGATGATCAATATAGGGATGAAATAGACTTAAAAAATTTAATTCTTACACTGATTTGCAATGAGTTTATTCTTTACGCCTGAACGTAAATTGACGGATGAAAGCAGCTCGAAAGATATAAATAAAACATAGTTTGTAAGCATAAGTAATTTTAAAACATGCAACGAACACAATGGAAACAAGTATCATAATTAAATTTCGGTAGATTTATATAAATTGGGTGATTGCAGAATGCCTTTCAAAATTGGCACTTATGTCTGAAAGGCTTGTCTAACAGAGATCACATGATCATATTTTCTCAATAAAAACAGTCTTCGGATACTTGGAATCATCCAGAGTATTCTACATATAATTAGCATTTTTAGCATATTTAAGAGTACAGTGCCAGTAGAAATAATCTTAGCTAACAGCATGCTTAAGATGTTCATGGAATAAAGGAAAAATGGATGGAAAATGCTTGAATTCAAATATCCCAGCACTCTCGATGTCTCACGTTCTAATAAGAATAATATTTATAGAACTAGAAGCCAAACGAAACGAAAAATATACCAAGATATATGAAAAGATTTGACAAAAACTGCTCCTCTTCCGCTTGTCTTGTGCCTGGTGCTGCTGAAAATATTGACTTTCAATTTCATGTTTTATAACGTAGAAAAAAAACCAAACAATATATCAATAAATGGAGAAAAGAAAAACTAACGCGCTTCTGGACGTCGTTCTCCGAAGCCAGTATTAAAAAATGATGCAAAAAACGAGATAGGGAATACTCCTATACCCATTGAAAATTGCACACCTCCACCACCATTTTCACCGCCCCACTGGAAGCCCGGAAATCCTTGAAAAGAGCTCTAAAATGAAAAAAGAAAATCGCATTGAACTATTTATACTTCTCGAGCAGATCTTTATTAACTGTTCTGCTGAATTGACTTCAAGATCTGGTAACTAGTTAGAAAACCCATCAAATTTAAATCAAATTTCGAAGGTATTGAATGTAATAGTAATCTCAGCATGACAGCAAGCTCTTGTATGTGACTTTTTATATGACTATCAAAAGTATCGCAAATGCTGGAAACTCGCCTGAGGCGTTTCGGTTCGTTGACCTTTTGGACGCGG
This sequence comes from Dirofilaria repens, assembly GCA_008729115.1. Lineage (NCBI taxonomy): Eukaryota > Metazoa > Nematoda > Chromadorea > Rhabditida > Onchocercidae > Dirofilaria > Dirofilaria repens. Next base: position 41,469 of record SNRZ01000145.1, read on the forward strand.
TGGGACTTTATCTCGTGGGTCTGTATCATTACCACCTCTTCCATACAGTGGTATCACCTATTAAAATAAAATATTTTAAAAGATCATTTCTTGTTTACATTTGTAAATATCTATAATTTAGCCCCAAAACGTTTTCCTATCATAATATCGTATCGGAATGATTAACCTTATCTCTGCTAATAGCAGATTTGCAAACGGGACAGAGCTGCTTGTTAGGACGTGTATCAAGCCATTGATGAAGGCATGGCCAACAGAACAAATGGCCACACATCGAAACGACGGCATCTCGTGCCACATCCAAACAGATATTACAATCGAATCTATAATTTATCTTTCAGTTACTAAATTTTTTCCAAAAATTTATTAAATATTCTCTTCAAATGTGCTGATATTTAAAATCTGTAAGCAATTTTATATATATTCAACGATTCGCTACGATAAGAAATTGAAAAGAAATCATTTCACGGAATAATGCAAGTCACAATTAGATAAGGTATCATACAAATAAACTTAACAAAAGTACTTTATAATAAAGGTACCTCTCTATAGGAATGACTTTTTTAAAATTGGAAGTTTTCTCTTTTAACTAATGTATTATATAAAGCTCATATTATTGAAATACTCGACATTCATACTGAAGTTAAATAATAGAATATACTAAAAGAAAATATATATACCTTGCTGAATCATCGTCTTTCTTGCCATCTTCTTTCGAAGAGGAAGAATGATCTCCAGCATTTTCCATCTGAGTGGTACCTACCATTGTCCAGTGTTATCGAGAATAGACAGTACGACAATGATATTATCAATGATTACGCTATATACCACAATACCTAATTAAAAAACCTGGAAAAAATGCTAAGACTAATTTTTTTATCCTTCTCTCTATTTTTATTTTGTTAAGATTAAAGATCAAATGTATCAAATTATTAATATGTAAAATCAAACTTAAATATAAATTTAGCAAAACTGATCAAAAATTCACTCATCAATTTTAACATAAAATATTCAATCAAAATGCCGAAATATCAACAATCACAATCATTCCCGAACAATTAATGAATCAAAAATCTCGAAACACATATGCCACGTATGACGAATAACCTCGTCTATTACTTGATGTCCTAATCGGGAACCATTACCTCTGCGTCACAAACCGATTTTTTTTTTTCTGAAAAATTTTCCGATTCATTTTTCCGCATGTCGAAATCTAATTATCGGATTAGGAATTTATTTGACAAAAGGAAAAGTCTTGGAGCAATTTAGAAGAATAAAGCTGTGCAGGTAGTTTTTTTATTAAATAAGCTTTTAATTAATATTACCTTGAGCATAATATCGATATCGCATAATTAGTTTTTGAAAATATAATATAATATCAGTATGGCTTAATTAAGTTTAGCACGTAGATGGTTGAAGCATTTTTAATTATTTCTTTCAATCCATAGCAAACTATCAATTTTAATATTCTATCTTTGCCAATAGTTAAGTATTAAATACTAAAATGTTTAATTATATTACACTAATAAATAATAAAATAATAACTTTAATAATAATAACTTTAAATATGACATTGCATGCATTCTTTATAAATAATAACTTTAAATGTGACATTGCATGCATTCTCATTGATTAGTTTTTATTACTTTTTTGTAGTCTCGATATAATTTTAGTTCGAGAGCATGCTTTAGATTTCAAATATATTTCCAGTTCGAATGCATAGCAACATGAACATGCAGCAACATAATGTGCAACAATTTCAGGGAGCTATACGATTACAAAATGAAATTCCAGTAAGCTCTCTCTCTCTTCTTTTTTAGTCTAAAAGTTTCATTCCAATCAAAGTATATTTTAATATAATTACAGACAGTATATCGTTATATATATATATATGATAGCTTTTCAGTATTATCAAGATAATCTTTGAATAATAATAGGAGTACGTAATATTATATAACGATCGATGAGGCACATAAATTGATTAAATCTTCTTCAACTTTCAATTGAATTTATATATTGCAGTACACCTGCCATAGAATTATTAATATACCATTTAGCGAATTACTTATTGTAACTTTCCTTCGAAGCAATAAATCAGTTAAAAAAAACCATATGTTAGAAATATAGTGATAACTTATTGAGTTAATTGATTTGATAATAATGACTTTTACAAATAATAATTATTTTTACAACCATTATTCCCTTCTAATTTCTTTAGTATTATTTTGAAGTACCAAATCTCCAGTATTCTGGAAATATATATCATTAGATTTTTCATAATTTTCCAATAGTAGACTATTGATTGGGACAATAAGTTCGGCTGAGGAATATTGCTAATAGTAATATAACTTATACCTGTCTGTTTAATCTTTTGCATTTATTTTCTTTGCTTTCTAGAATTTTATAGTCAGTTTTGAAATTGTATTTTATTAATGGAAATTTTAACAGAAAAGTTATAAAAGACATTAATTTTCAGTTTGAAGAATTGGATGATGATGAACAATGGCAAATCGAGCATGCAAAACTTCACGAAAAGCATCGAGGACATGAACAAATGCATATGGAAATTTTTTTGATATTGATAGTTACATTAGTTGTGGCACAAATTGCATTGGTGCAGTGGAAGAAAAGACATTTTAAATCATATCAGGTTAGTTTTAGAATCATATCAGAAGTGACTGCCTTTAATGTCTTTAATCGTGTCTGATTTACGACCCTTGGTTTCATAGTGCTATAATTATCTTTAGCAGATAATTTGAACATTTTCTACTATTTCTTTTTAAATTGAGTTTCAGTAGTCATTATCATGGCTTCATACTAGACACGGTCTTAGATGAGTTTTTTCGATGAAATTTAGTGATATACGTTATCATATCATCTTTCTTTATTCACTACCTATTTAAAATATTGATAGTTTAAGAAAATTAAGAGCATATTGCTGCTTAATAAATAATGTGTTAAAATGCTAATGAAGATTTTTAGATACATTAATTCTTATTTTAGCAGTTCGTATGCTTAATTTTTTTCTAGCCCTTTTTTGCTTTTTAAATTTGTTAGAAGATTTTTTTTAGTTATGCACACTTCTGGGAATGTGGCTAATTCCTGTATTTATATGTGTCCAGAGATACTGGTGGAGATTTTTGACAATATGGATTGTATACTCCATACTTTCAACTATAATTTGGTATAGGGCTACTCGTCCACAAATATCAGGTAAAACACCAAGGTTAGTTGTATGTTTAGTTTTAATTTGTCAAATTTATGAAAACCGTTGTAGGTTTGGAGAAGAGATTTTCTGTTTCTGTAATGTGAAATGAGATTTCTGAAATCTTGTTTTTCTATTACTACGCTATAGTCAACAATTTGTGGTTATAATTTCGATTATAGGATATTTATGAATATGTTATATATCGTTGTTTCAGATTGGTTTATAAATGGTTCTTATTTTTGCATAAACTAAGTTATGTTCTCGGAATAGCAGGATATATTTTTATCATGTTTACATTACTGGGCTTGAATCATATATTTGCAATAAAAGCAAAAATCCTAATGGACATTGGTTTATTGCTCTTATTTTATGGTTTGTATTATGGAGTACTAGGTCGTGATTTCGCTCATATATGTACGGATCGTATTGCTTCTAAAATTGGGGTTTGTTTTTTTTTTCTTTTTTTGTACAAGGATTTTAAAATGCATACCTAAAATTTCTTTTTGTAGTATTACACAGAGGAGGGCTTGCCCAGGAAAGTTCTTGAAGCAAATGTATGTGCGGTTTGTGGAAATAATCTTGAAATAGACGATACTGAAACGGATTATGAGTCAACATATCGTTTGTCATGTGGGCATTTATTTCATGAATTTTGTATTCGCGGTTGGTGTGTAATTGGCAAACAACAAACATGTCCGTACTGCAAAGAGAAGGTCGATCTTAATAGAATGTTTAGACATCCGTAAGTCCTATCATTGGATTTTAAAATGTTTTGTTTTTGTGTAGTTGAAGGAACTTGATACTCTGTTATCAATTTTTTAAATTATCTTCTTGTAAGAATTATATATTACACTATGTTAAAAGAAATTAAGCTTTTTGGAATTAGGACAAAACCCCTGTAATGCCTTTATTTTTTACTTTTTTTCATTTTAAATTTTATGATCTTACTAAATTCATCATAATTTTTTTATAGATGGCAAAAACCTCATCTATTCTATGGACAACTGTTAGATTGGATTCGATATTTAGTTGCATGGCAACCATTAATTGTCACTTTTGTAAAGGGAATTAATGCTTATTTTGGTCTCGAATGATTTGTCCAATTATTTGAAAACTAAACTGTTTTATTTCTTATTAGACATGATACTTTTCAATTTCATATTATTAGAAATGATAGTTTTGAACTCTTTGGCTAAAAGTACACTTAGGTAAGTGATTTAATTACTTTCAGAGAAAAGTGTCCAATCTTGTTGTATCTTATGGTATCATGTTATGTGGCAATCTTAAAAAAAAAATAATTAGTGCATGCTGTACTTCTATCTTTGTTTTTTCTCACCATCGGTCGATATTTATAATAATGGTTTTAAAAAAGCAAAAAGCAAGAATTCAAATTATTTCACATTATTTTTTAATAAAATACAAGCGATTTATATATTATTCAGTGAATTTCAACTACATATTTGTTCATCATTAACCATATGCCTAAATTATTTTATCGTAGCTTGAAATATTACCATATATTTTAGTTACGAAATCTTCATTCTTGTTATCGAGGAATTGTTTTTTATGGAAATTCGTTTTCAATCTCCTAATCCAATGGTTAATTTATATCATTGTTACTTTTTCCGCTTTTATTTTTCCACTTTATTTCCTGATACCTATTTTTTTCTTGCTTCGATTGTTTTCTTTTAGGAGAATTTTTATATTCTGAAAATTAAGAAACTTCACAATTTTAAAAGATCAAAAAATGAAAAGTCTTTCAGTTTTATTGCTCAGCATTACTGAGCTGAGTTTCTGTTTCTACATTTATTTCTAATTTTATTGAAATTGGTGCATATACTGTGATATATCTTTGCGTAATAAATTTAACTAATCATTATTTAAAATATGTTTCGCGGTTTTTTCACTGTTAATTTTATTTATATTTTTATATTCTAATAAATAATTTTCATGATTTGATATTTCTTCCAATTGAAAAAACTTGTATCGAAATTCGATTATAAAAATTTTGTACTTATAAATGTTAGTAATTTGCTATTCGTATTTGGTAAGCTGTAAAAATTAGATGGATTAATTGAGAAGTAGAAGAGTATTCCATAGGTATCTATAATTTCGGGATCCAAATAGAAATCAAATTTGATATGGAATTTTTTTTTCTAGGATAATAAATCACGACATATTGGTAAGATAGGACATTCTTCTGATATTTTCAACTTAGAATTCAGCGCTTTCGATGTCGACGACAGCATTTAAGAAGTAATATTTCTTTTAATGAAGCTTTTGCATCTCATTTTTCAATTTAAAAATTCAAAACTCTTCCATTTAGATATGGTTTGACTCTAAAGAAACCATCTGAACTTTCAAAGTCAATTATTAAGCCAATTGCTGCTGTATTTGCAAGTGATGATGATGATGGAATTGAGGTATTTTCAGTTTCCAAGAATTTTGTTTAATGAGAATAATTGCATCAAAAATGGAATCTGAGTTTCATTCATTAATTTTGAATTATATTAGTGTTGTATTCACTTATAGACTGCATCATCAAGTGAAATCACTTCATCGACAGTACGCGCAAAAATGCAGGCAAAACGCGAGCACGAGAAAGCGCTTGCTGAAGATCCAACAATTTTTGATTATGATAACGTATATGATGAATTAAAAGCAGAGAAAAATCAAAAAATTGCAAAAATTAAAGATGCAGATAAAGAAAGAAAGGTATACCTGTTTTTTTATAATTCTAAAGAAAGTGTTGTGTAATTCTCCAAAGATTAATAAACAGTCAGTTTTGTTTAAATGATTTTAAGATTTTCTGACGCAGTACATAACATAAACAGCATAAATGTTCATTTCATTAACTTTGCGTAGTTTTTCCAATGCAAGCTATTAATGATATTCTAAAACATTTCGATTGCATATGTTTGATCTGATATAAGATTTTCGAAGTATGTAATTTATTCAAAATTTTCTTGATTTTTTTATTTTCTGTATTTTTTATTGAAAATCCGTTATAGCTTAACTGATGCTAACAACAGCATTGTTTACAATAGAAAATCTTTCTTTGATTTTTTGCTAATCTATTTTTTTGATTTTAGATTTTTTACTTATTTTAAAAATATCCTTACAATTTCGGCTGTCTGTCATAATACCATATTCAATAGTCATGAATAGTCCGATATTTTCGTTATTCAGTTTTTAATGATTAAGTGCCTCAAAGCAATCCATTGTGTTAATATGTCGAATATATCTATTTTAGTCGAAATATGCGGAACAAATTTTGGAAGCACACAAAAAACGCTTGCTTGCACAACAAAGTCGAGAAGAACGTAAACAACAGAAAGAACGTGAAGCGGAAGCTGGACAATTTGACGATAAAGAGGTTTATTATAATTCGTATTCAATTTTGTTTTAATTTACTACTTTTCTTAATAAATATTTCAGAATGTAAATTATTTTTCTTTTATAGAAATTTGTCACTAGTGCATATAAAAAACAGCTAGCAGAAATGGAAAATTTTCGTTTACAAGAAGCAATTGATAGTCGGATTGATGGTTAGTTGGTATTAATTTTGTGCAAATTAAGATATTGTCTTCGTTCATAAGACATATCTTTCATTGTATCCAATAGGGATCATGAATTTTTAGCGTACTCTATCAGTACTCTATCAGTTGTATCTGAAGAGAATTATTGATTTAATTGTTTAGTCGTAGAATATTTTGAATCATTCATCTTCAAGATGCTAATAGATTTTTAAAATTTTTCGATCAAACTTCGAAAAATAAAAAAAAAAAGGGCTAATAGTGTCCACCTTTAAATGAATTTAGTTTTTTAGAGTTGACGGCAGTGGAAAAACAAAAGACTGGTATGTGGAAAGGTGGCTTTTATTAGGACACTATTAAGTGATATTGCTAGAGATAATAACACAATCAAAAGCGAAGGAAAAGACATAAAACAAGAGGTTTATGATTAAATTTGATTATTTGAATTATGCAAAAAAATTTCGGAACGAAACTTAATTATTTCGAAAATGTAATATTCATTTAGCTTTTTCGTTTAGCTTTTTCATTTAGCTTTTTCGATTACAGTCTAGAGTTGAATATAAAGACAAGGAAATAATTGTGGCACAGTAATATACGTTTTTATTTTAGGTTGATGATTCAGATGAAGCTATTAACTCAATTAATCTGCATCAAGCAGTCGTCGATCCCAAAGAGCATGCTAAAACGCTTTCTTCTTTACGAAAAGATAGCAACAATGATGATAGATTTTTGGAATTGTCTGTTGATAAATCAGTGAAAAAATTGATACATTCTGATGATTCAGATGAAGAGACAGAATTGAATAGTGCAGTATCAGTAAACCTGAAGCCTGGTTTAAATATTTTGGTCTCTTTTAGTTTCTTTCAATTCTTTTGCATATTCATAATGATAGAGCACTCAATAAAAAATCTATTTTAAAACTGAAGCCGCTATAACTCAGTAAAATTATAAATTTTCTATTAAAATTCCAAATCATCCTAAAGTTTATTAAATTTTATGTTTTTGAAACAATTTCATTGTTTCCAAGTTTCAAACTGATCGTATAAATTTTAATCATTTTATCATGATGTTTACTTGGTTGAAATTTTTATCCGTTTTTAGAAGCCACAAGTAAAAAAACCAACAAAGGCGGAACAAATTCGACGACATTTCACTCCATCCCCTGAACATGCAATGGCAAGCAGCAGTAGTAGTGATGAAGTATCAAAGGAGCGGGGAAAACGGGTGAAAAAACAAAAACATGACAGGGAACATAATCATAGAAGAAAGTGGCAGGAAAAAAGGTAAAATATTATATAATATTTTGATCTTTTGTTTCTTAAAATTAAAGTTTTGAAATATATTATTTACATTTCATTTTAGCACTGAATCGCACAAAGAAAAAAGAAGTTCTGGAAGACATCATGATAAATCTCGCGAACATCGCTCTATGGAAAGTAGGGAATGCAAGAAATCTGATGAGAAACAAAAAATTGGAAAAGAGGAAAATGAGGAACCTAAGAAAAAAACAATGAAGGAGAAAACTAAAGAAGAAAGGTTAACTGAACAATCCTTTTCGAATTTTAGATGAGATAAAATGCGAATTCTTGAAATTAAGATTTGCCTTATTCAGTTGAAATTATTATCATAAATTATTTAGTTTTATTGTAGAATTCTAAAATATTTTTTATTATGTTTCCTAAAAGAATTTGTTCAGAATAAACTTTATCGATTTTCAGACTGGAAATAATCAAAACAGTATTAGCTCATCGCAATAATTCGGAGAAAATTGAAGAAATTCGGCAAAGATATCTTGAACGAAAAAAAGAAAAAATTGTTCCGTTGCCATTTTAATCATCTATTTTAAACTGATTTATACGATACTACCATGTAATTGTTAAAATTTTTGAAATCTTTTTTACAGTATGTATAACTTTTTCATCAGACGAAGTAACGGTAAATAGCATGCAAATAAAATTCTACATTCATGAACATATATCTTCGCTTTTCATTTTTAATTATCCTTTTATTTTCCTCATTTAAAATGTCATAAATCTTGTTAGCAGAATTGAAAATTTTAAATAAAAAAAAAAAAAATTTACTCATTTCCAAAATGTTCCGAATTTTTTTATCAGCTATTTGTAAAATTTTTATTTTAATTGAAACAACGAATCAAAATAGTCAGCATTTTTATTCTGATGGCATAATGATGAGCAAACTTACTATACAACTTCTTTCTCATGAAGATTTCATTTTAGAATTTAAATAATTCACTAATTTGATGATAGCTTATTGCTTAACTTAAGTAATATAGCTATATATCCATTTATAACTTCTTTTTTGATGAAGCAACAGAAAGAGAATAAAATAGCCTGAAAAATATAGAACGAGAACGGAGTGATACATGAAATTTGATTTTCTGAAATTCAAAAATTTTACAAGCTTTTTATCAGTCTAAATGTGTTCTTTTTTTTTGGACCGATTTATCTTTCTTTTCGACATGATATCATCTTGGATCATTAATATGAAAAATTAGGATGATTATCACATTTGCATCTGTAATAAAAATCCAAAAATAATTTTTTAAAAACTTATTGCTGTATCACTTTAAAAATTAATTTGAATTCAATCTTCTAGAAAAATCAAATTTATTCCTTCCTTCGCTCACTGATAAAATAATTCCTTCCTATTCTTCACATTTGATTAATTATGATTTTAAACGTTTCGTTTAATTTGGTTGTAAAATTTTATTATTTCTAACACATTCATAAAAATCTTGGCACAAATTACACGGCAAATAGTTTTTTTTTTTTTTTTCATTAATATTACAAAAAAAAAAAACGAATCGAACTTTATGATCAGTTAACTGATTTTTTATGATGGTTTCTGATATCTGATAGCATATGAGTATTATCAACTGATATTTCCAATTTTATTGATTTGCTAAAAAATGCGCCTAGAATTATTGCGCCAAAAATAAATTAAGTTTGTTAATCATTTACTAAAAAGTAGCAGAGGTCGAAGTGCGACTATTTTTATACCTTATCTTTCTAATATATTTTTTTAGCATATTTGAACTTTTGTCATCATAACCGAAATTATCATATTTGGATGAAAACAATGAATTGCTTTTATTCAATTAAATTTTATACGATTGATCCGAGATCGGAGAAATTAGAGATTGCAATCAGTAGGTCAAATAGGTCAACAATTTATGATCAATTGTTGATCTAAAATTTGACAAATTATAGATTGAAATCAATAGGCCAATAAAAAATATGACAGCATAAATAATAGAAATAAAATACTCTTATGACAATATGATGAATAGCTAATCTAAATTTTTTATGAAAATTTAATTTAAAATTATTGACGAACAAAAATTGCTACTTCGAGACTAAACAAATATGATAAAAGACGATAATAAAAATAATAATAATAATAATAATAAATTTAATTAATTTGAACAATACGTTAATTGAATTAATTAAAATACGAATTAATCGAAATAATAATAAAATTAATTAAAACAGTTGAATTAATTAAGAAATGATAATAATAGAATGAATCGATACTTTAATTGAATTATTTAAAAATAACGAATTAATTTTGCCAATCATCAAAAAAATTTTTATCTATTTCTAGGAATTAGAAATGAAAAATTTCTAAATGTCTAAATTGAAGAATTAATTCTAACAAATTAACTTCTAATAATTCTTTCCCTTACAAACAATTTTTTTTTTTTTTGAAGCAATTCAAAAAAAAAAAACTGACATTTTTACGAGTTGAAACATTTGAGATTATCATTACTAGATTTACAGATTGTTTCAACATTTCTCGAAATAATAACAAATCATTTTGCGCAAAAATTTTTGGTAATAAAAGAAAAGTATCGTATCAACAACTTACAATATTACGAAATTCTTCAATTTTTTTAAATTTCTTTTTTTTTTCTGAAATATATTTAAAAATCATCGTTTCTTAACGACTTATATCATTTTGTTCAGCAAAATTTACCTGTAAAAAAGACGGTAAAAAAAAAAAAGACGAGGTGTATTATAATTGAAATCTAAAACTTGTCACTCTAATCTCTTCAATATCATTTTATTCCGATACAAATCAGTGATTGTATTGGATGATAAAAATCATTCCACTATAAGAACATGTTTTCAACGGATCTTTTTAACAAATTTTGGAAAAGTTTTAAGCGATTTTCAAACACTCTGCTTTGTTTGTTAAAAAAAAAAAAAAAAAAAAGAATTGTCAATTCAAATTTTCTCCTTCATCATTCTTGTTGCAACAATCCATTATCAATAATCCATTTTCATTTTTATCAATTCAAGAATTATTCCGTAATTTTTAGCAAACATTCTTGCATAATGACCATCAACTGAAAGATTGACTTTCGTTTTTTTTTTTTTTTTCTCGATATCAAAGTTGCCCATTTCAAGATTATTCCTTATTCTTCTGATCGGTATAAATGACGACAAACTGAAGGTCAGTAGTAGATGAAAATGAAAAGGAAAGGCGTCGAGCAGATAGATTCAAAGCAGTTTAGATTCAAGGGCGAATAATTTTTCGCTATAAAAATCCTTTAATAAATTAAAATTGAATCAAAATTTTTAGAGGAACGATAAAATAGGCAATATATTTTTGATAAACTTTCGATCATTTTCTTGATTTTTTAAAATGATAGCATATCTTCGAGAATTTCACTTATACCATATCTTCGAGAGTTTCAATTCAATTACTTTTAATAAATTCAATAAATGGTAACTTTTTGCAATTAGCTTTTTTAGCTAAAGTGAGATTCAAGTATGGAATATTTCACCAGTATTGTTGCTGTCTTTGAAAAGTAAATTATTGAGGATATACATTTTAATCCAATATTTTGTTGCTTGCGTTTAATTGGGATTTTAATTTATAATAATTCATTTTTTCCTCTCATTTACATTTACCTGACCTACGCAAATTCTTTCATTTATCTCTACATGACCTCTGTAATTTCTCTCATTTATCTCTCTACATGACCTCTGCAATTTCTTTCATTTATCTCTCTACATGACCTCTGCAATTTTTTTTACCTTTTGATATTTAATTAAGTAATAACTAAATTTCAATTTGATCTCAAAAATTTCTTTGTAAATCATTCCGGTATTCTTTTCTTAAATATATTCTGGTAGGCCATGAAATGACACATTAATTATTGAATATTATTAGACGCTGGCAAATAAAATCTCTAAGTAATCGACGATGAAAGAAAAATTGATGCTTTTTACCTGCTAAAGATAATACTAATATCATAAAGCGATCAATTAAAAATTTAACAAAGATTGAATTTTATCCTTAGTTTTTTTTCAGCTTTTTTTTTTATTGTGAATGATGGGTGATAAGATTTTTATTGCTGCGATTACAGCAACTAGCGCATGCGCAATTATCGCAACATTGTTTGCCGTTTTATCACTATTCAATGATATTGATACGCTGTATGAAGATGTTATGGAAGAAATTTATGATTTTAAGGTTTCTATCTTGAGTTTTTTTTTTTTCTCATGACTAATTAATATAATTAAGATGAAAGTTTGAAAGCGTAAATGAAATAACCCACGAAAGTGATGCAATCAATTATCAAGAGATCAAAGAATAACGAAAGATAAACTGTCATTTTCTATTACAAATCAGCAAGTGGATTAAAATCTTTGTTTACATGAAGCATATAATTAATCGTTGATCTTGAAATTTATCACTAGAAGAGATGAAAAGTTCAAAAATCTTATCGAATGATGACTAACTTTTTGCAAATTTCGATTTTTAATTTTAATTCATTTTTACCAAAATTTTCTTTGAAATTAATTCCTTAATTATTATATATATTCATTTAATTTTCTCGACTATCAACGATAACAAATTTTTTCAATATTCGTAAAAAAAAATAAAATAATATCAAAAAAAAAAATAAATGAATAATCACCATGATGGATTTTTTAATTTCAAATTAAAAATATCGATTAATTGATCGGCCCATTGATAAAAAGTATTAGATTATATTCGTTATTGAAATAATTTTTTAATCTTTAGTAAATAAGATGAATACTTTTTATTCGAATAATTTATAATTTTTTAAATTGGAAAATTATTAACATAAAATAATCGCTTATAATTTTTCATTTTTTCTTGAGATAAATGTATATTAGAAAATTCTCGATTTTGATATTATTTTCTCGAAAAAAAAAAAAAACAATTTAGTTCACTCTTAGCAATTGATAAAAGAAAGGAGAACTTTTTCAGGTGATATCAGATGATGCATGGAATACAATTCGTTTATTGCATACCTATCCATCCGGTAATATGCAAACTGTATCACCTCTTGCTAAATTTTTTATCCGTCATAAACGAGAACGTAATTTGGTTCGTCATAAACGAGAAGATGATTCGGAAGATTGCAGTAAGTTCAGAATCTTATCATATTCAATGAAACATAAATGGAAATAGATTGGTGCTATTTATCAAAATTAGTCTTGATTTTTTTTTTTTGATCCCAAATTTCTCGACATTTCAGAATGTGCTGCTGCTATGAAGAATTGTCCGCAAGGACCACCTGGACCACGAGGTGATGAAGGATGGAGAGGTTTAGATGGGCTATCAGGAGAAGATGGCCATCCTGGTATACCAGGTATTGTTACAATAATTACCGATGGAGAATCTGCCCGTTGCATTGATTGTCCATCTGGTCCACCGGGACCACCTGGACCTCCCGGTTTACCTGGTGATTACGGGCCAAAAGGACATCTCGGGAGTATTGGCTTGCCAGGAAAAAAAGGTGCGATCGGTCAACCAGGAGAAGTAGGAGAATCTGGACCAATTGGTGCCCCTGGGAAACCAGGGAAACCAGGTCCACCAGGACGTGATGGAAAATATGAAAAAGGTAAAATGGGCCAAAAAGGTCATACTGGACAACGCGGTCTACCTGGTCTTCCAGGTAGGAATGGTAGTGATGGTGCTCGTGGTCTTCCTGGTGAACCTGGTTTGCCGGGAAAATCTGGTGCGTCTGGTCCTAATGGCAAAGATGGACGACCAGGAATGGTAAGAATTTTATGCAATTCCGGAAAATGGAGCTATAAATTTCATTTATTTCTGTTTATTTAAAAAATGCGGCAAATGTTCTTTGGCTATTTACTTACAAAAAACTATATCTCGGATTAGATTCTCATTATTTACTACCCTATTAACTTTTATATAATCATAATTTCAGGCCGGATTACCTGGATTACCTGGTCCGGATGCTTATTACTGTCCATGTCCATTATCATCATTAGTGTTGCTATCCAAAAAAGTATAGAAATGACTTTTCATACGACCGATTCCTTTTTTGTTTCATTTCATTAAATAATACCGTAATTATTTATTCGCATTATAAAAAGTAAAATTACAATGTAAATCAAAACGATGTAATAAAGAATTCAATAAAATCACATTTACACCTAAATCAATATGATAACGAATTCTTTGATAAAATTGATAAAATGGTACAAAAAGAAAAATAAAATCTTTCTTTCTCTCTCTCCCTCTCCCTTTCTCCCCATCTCTCTCAATGTTTCATCTAGAAAATCGTATTATATTCTTCATTATGTAAATGAATATGAAATAGAATTTTTTTAATTCTTCCAATTAAACCATTTATTTGTTTAATTTTATTTCTTACAGTACAACTGACGTTACGATATATTTGGGCTTGTTACAGTATATTTAATTTGTTACAGTACATTTGATAGTTATTTAAATTGGAATTTCGTAATGGATAATTTAATGAATTGAAAAGATTTGTTAAAATAAAAGGAAGAAAAGAAGTGAAAAATAAATGATAATGCTTCGAAGGCAATATTTTTCAAATAATGATAAAAAAATATAAGTATATCGACGAGAAAGTAATAAATAGAAGTTTCAGAGTTGTTTGTTTTGTAAATTTCAATTTGAAAAAAGATTTTACAGTATTTCAGTGAATTCGATCTGTTTCAATTACCTGAAATATTTTGTAGAATAAAATATATGCATACATATAGCGACATATTCGAAATATTCATTTAAAATTATTTCAAATTTTAAATAAATGATAATATTATCATTGATGCTATCAAGCAAAATAACACAAATTCTGTGTGTTAAATACTATAATCTCAAAAATTACTTTTTTTACAAAAAAAATTCGTTCGAATAAAATTCGTTCGAATAATTAATTCTCAAAAAGGAAATCATTTCAAGTTTAATTTTTTTTCGAATTTCATTTAAAAAAAAAAATTAAATTTCAAGATAGATATATAAGCAAATAACAAACTAATATCAGATATCAATTAATCCATAGATTAATCTAGCAGAATTGTTTTCGTCATTATTCCCGTAACAGCATATGGATCACAGTTTGATGATGGACGTCTATCTTCCAGGAAACCCTGGAAAAATATCAATCATTCATTTTTTTGAACAAAATGAAAACAAGAGATCATAGGTAATATTATAAATGTATAATTATAATATCATTAAGTTTACTTTAAAAATAATCAATGATTATGTTTTCAAACTAGAAAAAAAGTGATAAAAAGATAAGATAGCGAAATAAAATGCAAAAAAAAAAAATCGAATCAAAAATTTGATCTGATTTTTTCAAAAATTATAGTATTTGAAATTTTTCAGAATTAAAAATAAAAAGTAGCCCATGGATGAATATTCTCGAAAAAGAAAAAATCAAACCTTCTTTTCTCTGGCTACAAGTCTCGGTATACGGACTGAAGCACCACGATTAGCAATACCCCATGAAAATTTATCAATACTTGATGTTTCATGTCTACCTGTCAAACGTCGCATATTATCTTTGCCACCATGTGGATCATACATTTCTATATGTTCCTAAAATATGGCATATATTTTTAGAAACAAAAAAAAAATTTAATTTAATTAATTTTTAAAAATAAATAAATGAATAAAGAATTGTTAAAAGATTCTGAATCCTCACTTTACGCTTCTTTCCAAGCATCCTAATTGCTTCTTCAACAATGAAAAACTATTGGAAGATTCTGAATTCTTACTTTATGCTTCTTTTCAAGCTTTCTAATTGCTTCTTCAACAATGAAAAATTGTTGGAAGATTCTGAATTCTTACTTTATGCTTCTTTTCAAGCTTTCTAATTGCTTCTTCAACATATTTTATGCCACCTTCTGCACGCATTTTTTTCCGTTGAAAAATTACAATGACAACCAGCGCCATTCCAATCACCGCCTAAAAAAATTATGCATAAATTAAAGTTTAATATTTTTGATGGAAATTAATTAATCATAAAATTTTTCAACTTGTTATTGCTGGCTTCGGATCAAGTGTCACTCGAACACCAAATATTTCAGCAACACGATATAGCAAATATCGCGCAAGCCAAAGTTGATCACCCATAGAAATACCTTCACATGTACCCAGTTGAAATTCCCACTGTCCAGGTGTTACTTCTATAATATATTAATTAAACTTTTTGATATATAATTTTTGTAAAGCTATCAAAATTAACATTTCAAATTTTTATTATTCATTGATTAAAATTTATCATTCAATACATGATGATCAAATTTATCATTTGATAAGATTTCTATGTTAAAATATATTAAATTATATTTAATCAAAGGAAAAAAAAATTTATTAATTTTCTTAATATAATATATGAATTCAATAGAGAATATTTGCCTCTTCTGGTAATTTTTCCTTCTAATTTTAATTATTCGTATAGCAGAAAATATTAAAATTAAAAATTTAATTAAATAAATTGTAAATTTTTGAAAAGTTTAGAAATTTTTTATTTCACAAAAGCAATTGAAAGAAAATAATTGTTCATTTTGATAAATCATTTAGCAACAAATATGTTATGTTATTTTTATTTCATATACAATCTAAAATATATAGCATAAATTTCAAATATTCTCGAGAGATATTCTCGAGAGATAAAGTAGTCGTAGAATTACAGTTTATTAAATCTGTAAAATATACTCAAGTGGACATTAGATTAACCTATGACACAGACACACACACAACATACATACAAATACACACACACATACATACACACACATAATACATTCCACATGTATAACAAGTGGTATTTGAAGAATTTTATTTTGAATTAAAAAATTATTTGGAATAATCAAATTTCGAAACTTCCTCGAAAATTTAAAAAATTTATCAATTTTTCACCTGCATTAATGCCAAAAAGTTGTAAACCAGAATGTAGGCATGCTCGATAATGCGTATCGACAAGTTCTCGACCATATGCCTTATCTGCTCCAACACCACAATAATATTTACCTTGCGGTTCCGGAAAACCATTTTTTGGCCATCCTAATGGATGACCATCTCTGTTTTAAAAAATAAAATGTTATACAATTTTCTCATAAATTTTAAGCAATTATGAAAAAAACAAAAAAAAAAAAACCCAAAAATGGACATTGTCCATTTGCTAAGTAATATTTAAAAAAAAAAAAAACTTATTAACCTATCTAAAAGTAAATATTCTTGTTCCATACCAAACCATATCTTCTCATGTTTACATTTCTCCATTATTTCATTGCAAAAGTTGCGATGATTAGTGGCTATAAATTTAAGGAAAAATAAATAAATAATCAAAAATTATGAATTATCAGCGATTAGTGGATAGAAATTAATAAATCAAATTTAAATTGATTACAAATTGATAAAATTCTTTTTTACTTATATTTATAACTTTTATCAGAAATTAACGGATGAAAATTAATAACTTAAACTTGACGAAATTAATTATGAATTGATAAATTCTTTTTCACTTAAATTTTTTACTTTTATCAGCAACCAACAGATAAAAATTAATAATTTAAATTTGGTTAAATTAATTATGAATTGCTATATTTCGAATTGCTAAATTTTTACTAAAATTTATAGTTTAAACGAAGAAAGCATTTCTTCGTAGTAATGCAAATTAAGCCTATGATATATACTTTAAAATAATGCTTTCTTAATAATTTCTTAATTTCAATGGCTTCTCTTTGAAAATAAAAGGATCGTTAAGTTGCAAGATAGTAATGATAAGTTTCAGCTTATCAATAATAAAACATATGATCGTATAACAATTATCACCAAACATTATCACTAAACGCTTATCAATAATAAAGCATATGATCGTATAACAATTATCACTAAACATTAATTACCACTAAACAAAGCAAATTAAGTTGAATTATTAATGCTAAATTAAATTCAATTAATTATAATTAAAATTAATAAAAATTACGAATATACAAACCGGTAGGTTGCATTGCATGATCATATGTTTCGCATAATACAAGCTTATTATTACCACCGAGAAATGGATCGGGAAAATGTGCAACAGGCTTAAGATATGTATCCGAATCTTGACCTGATTGAGCTTGTCCAGTTGAAGAACCATCAAAATTCCATAATGGATAATCTTTAATTAAAAAAATATATGTACACTTATATATACTTAAAGTTATCTTATCATACATATTTAGAATTGAAAAATTATTGATAAATTTATAGTTTAAATTGTTAGTTTGATTTTTTCAATTCTTTAACTAACCGGTAATATTTTTTGGTACTTCAGGTATTGTTCGAGTTTTTGAACGCATATTTTCACCTGTTCCATCAATCCATATATATGTTGCCTAGAAAATACAGGTAATGCTAAATATTACCTGATTAAATATAATAATAGTAAAAAACATTATTCACTTAGAATATTGATATACCGAAATAAATGATTAATCTTTCGCATGTATATGAATATAAATAGCTGCAAGAAAAAATTTGAATTATTATCATTTGATCACTGATAAATCAATGAAATGAATCAATGAATCAAATATATGATAATAAATCACCTGTTTGATCTTAATTTAATCGTAATTATTTGCTGAATTTTAGCATACTTAAATGTTAATTGTCGAAATTAATGAAAAATGAAATATTTAGCAAGGTAATTTTTTTACCTGACATAATGATGGATGTGGCTTAAGACCAATGAACTGATCAAAAACAGCTTTGGCTAATGGTAAGCGTACGCTAAAAGACATTGTCGAAGTACCTAAATAATATAATAATAATAATTAATAATAGTTAATAATGATAATAATAATAATAGTAATAATAATGATATAATAATAATAATAATAATAGTAATAATAATAATAACAATAATAATAATGATAACAATAATAATAATAATAGGAGTAACAATTATTATAATCATTATTGCTGTTATTACTGATAATTAATGATAATAATTAATAATAATAATTGATAACAATAATAACAATAATAATGATAATAGTAATAATTTGCGAAAAGCTTTTTTCTTTAGAAAATTAATAGCAATCATTTTTGTACTTCTTTTCGAATGAAAATATTTGAAATATGAGCAAAATTTTATTATCATATCATATGACAACAAAAAAGGAATGAATAATAAAAATTGTTTTAAATGTTAATGATTGGAGGCATCTTAAAAGAATCAATATTATTCATCAGTAGAGATGATAATAATTATAATGATTGTGCTAGTTAATCATTCATTTGAAATGTTAGATGATTAAAATATTTTTATCAATAACGATGATGAATTTTGAAAAATCAAAATACTCTATCATTAATGACAATGATGATTGGGTTAATTAATCGATCATTTGAAATATTGGCTGATCGAAACATTTTCATCAATAATGATTTTTGATTATGCATTTAAATCAATGATAACTTTTCAGTAGTGATAATGATGATTGTTTTTAATATCAAAATTATTCAATTCAACTAACAAAATTTTCAGTAGAAAATAAAGAAAGATAAGATTGGAAAAAAAATAAAAAAAAATTCTGCAATAATCCATGAATTTCTTGCAAATTTCTACCATCTAATTTTATATCAAATCAATTAATGATTTCGAGAATTTACAAAAGCATGTCGAGAAATGCTATTTATTTTTCTATGAAATAAAATTATAATGTAAGTGTGGAACCATGATATAAACTTAGATTGACATAAAATTATAATGTAGATATGGAATCATGATATAAACTTAGATTGAAAAAAATTATAATGTAGGTATGGAATCATGATATAAACTTAGATTGACATAAAATTGTAATGTAGGTATGGAATCATGATATAAACTTAGATTGAAATAAAATTATAATGTAGATATGGAATCATGATATGAACTTAGATTGACATAAAATTATAATGTAAGTGTGAAATCATGATATAAACTTAGATTGAAATAAAATTATAATGTAGATATGGAATCATGATATGAACTTAGATTGACATAAAATTATAATGTAAGTGTGAAATCATGATATAAACTTAGATTGAATAAAATTATAATGTAGATATGGAATCATGATATGAACTTAGATTGACATAAAATTATAATGTAAGTGTGAAATCATGATATAAACTTAGATTGACATAAAATTATAATGTAAGTGTGAAATCATGATATAAACTTAGATTGACATAAAATTATAATGTAAGTGTGAAATCATGATATAAACTTAGATTGACATAAAATTATAATGTAGATATGGAATCATGATATGAACTTAGATGCTAGTTTGACGTAAGTGGAAATGTTTATTTAAATATAGCAAAAAGTTTCACCTTGTTAATTATTCGGGAATAATTCAATAATAAGATGAATTATTGAAAAGTTTGTTAGATATGCCTACAACAAGATATAATAAAATAAATATTCAAAGCATTCGATAATAATATTAAAAAAAAAAGTAGAGAATAGTCCAATTCATTAATCCGTTTCTTTCATCCAATTTTTTTATTATAAGTGATAAATTTATGATAAATGATAAGGGCTAAATATCATATCGATGAATTTTCATTCATTTCGTTTTAAATTGTTTTATTTAGAAAATTGAATGAAACAAATGAAACTAGGAAAGAATGAGACGAAATAAATATTTCAAAATTTGCCGAAAAATATCAAAAATACGAAAAAAGTTGTCGTCATACAAAATTAAGATAATTAATGATCAGTTAATTTATTATCATTTGAAAACAAAATTAAAACAATTCAATCATTCATTATGAAAGTATCACTTGATAACAATTGAATAGTAATTATGATAAGAATGAGATTTCTCTGAAACGAAGCAACAGTTCGCAAGCATAAAATTGAATGTTAAATGAATTGAAAATTTAAGTCAAACAAATTTATATGATAATTTTTGTTTAGCATTTTGCAATTTATAATACAATTAATAAAAATTATTTCATCCATAAATATATTCTCGAAGAACAGAATAGACAAAAAAAGATGTGGAAAATAAACAATGTCATTGTTTTTTTTTTTTTACCGAAGCACTTTTAAAGAGAAAATTTGTTCCACCGAAAAGTTTGATGTCTTCAAATAATTGACATCATACTTCCTGTTTTCTCATCTTTGAGCACTGTAATATTTTTTTTTGTTATTTCGGTAGAATAAAATTAAAAAAAATAATAACAGAGAAAAAAATGATAAACAAATTTGATTAAATTAATATTTGGTGAAATAATCAGGCAGCTTATCAGTAATTATTATAGTTTAAAACATGTTCAAATAATTAATTTATTCGTTTATTTAAGATGTCGGCAAAAAAAAAAAAAAAAATGGAGGACCATAATTCGAATTTCAATCATTTTTCTCTTTTTTCTTTCATCACAAATATTTCCTTTGTCAATTTTTTAAAACTTAATGGATAAAACCAATTGATAATTAATCAAACAATCTCGTTTTAGAAAAAAGAATTTCTCCTTTTTCATTTCTTTTATTTTTTATTTTTCTCTCCACACTTATTTCGTTGATAAGAATAATTTTTCAAAAACATATTTAAAGTCTTCGTTTAAAATACAGAACAATTAATAATTTTTCTAAAAAAAATCTATCAAAAGCATTTCTTAAAAAAAAAAAAGAAATAATAACTATGATGGCATTAAAAGAATTTTACCGCCAAAGTTTTATTTTAGTTTTTTTTTTTTTTTTTTTTTTTATCAAAGATCAATAGATAAAATGTAAAAAACAAAAAATAATATATTTAACAAATCAGATAGATATGCATTTTTGAAATATTTTCTGATAATTTTTCTCGCATTTTTTATTTTTTAACTTTTTTCATTTATCTCTCAAATTTGCTCAATGAATAATTTTACTTTATAAAACTTATCAGCATAATTGCAGCTATATATATATATATATATCTATAAAAGATTTATCACTCGACCGGTGATTATTCAAATCGATTTGCAGAAAATGTTGTAAAAATTCAATTTCAAAAAAACGATATTCAAGATTAAAATTAATCGTACTTATACTTTTCGCTAACTATAAAATACATAAATTTATAATATCGAAGATATTCTGCAAATATGCTGCGACAAAAACGCTGCTTTTATCAATTTAATTACAAATTAATTCTATTATTATATTAATCTTATAAGACTGAAAATTATTCGATTTATTATCAATGAAAAATTAGAAAAATTGGGATTTTTTTGTTTCTCAAATTCATTCCAACTCGGTAATTAATTGATTGGATGTGATAAATTCAAAAATCAACTAATCTTTGATGTTTAAATAATGTAGAATGGAGGTGACAAGTGGTTTTTTTTTTGCAAAAAAAGAAATTCCATTCATTTATTTTAATGTTTAATAAGCAAAAAATAAATCCGCTCAATGAACTTTATAATTGTATAATTAATATCAATTTATACACGAATAATTGATAATGAAAAGAAGATATCAATAATTTGATAATTGATAACTAACTATTTGCTATTCGCAATTGTACGATGAAATAATTAATATCAATTTATATACACATATGAATAAATGACAATAAAAGGAAGATAACGACAATTTGATAATTGATAATTAAATATTTGCTATTCGCAATTATACAATGGAATAATTAATATCAGTTTATACATACATATATGAATAATTGATAGTGAAAAAAAGATAACGATAATTTGATAATTGATACTTAACTATTCGCTATTCATAAATTATGGTGAAATAATTAGCATCAATTTATACATGAATAATTGATAATGAAAACAAGAAACGATAATTTGATAATTGATAATTAACTATTTGTCAGTAAAACTATACATATTACAAATTTAAGGAAGCAAATGTATACTAAATATCTTTTGATTAATTGTTTAAAATACTAAAATATTTGTCAGAATCTATTTCCATCTTTTAAATTTCAAAAAAGCATTAGTATTTTTAGAAGTTGAAAGAAAAATTTTTGAAAATATCTAATTTTGAGAATTGATTGAAAGCAAAGTTTAAAATATCGTTAAAAATGTTAACAATGCTGCACTGATAACAACAGTTGACATTTTGAAGAAAAAAAGACTTATTTAAAAAATTTCTTTAAAGATTTTTGATTCTATTTAGTACCCGAAAGAGGTAAATAAATCAATTTACAGGTTTATTTAAAATTTCAAAATCTTATCTTGTTTTTATAGATTATCTTAAATCACGAATCAATTCATAATATTACCTGTAATCACGAATCAATTCATAACATTACCTGTAATTTCTTCCTATATTAAAATAACAATTTTCAAAATTTTTATTTATCGTTTTCATTACTTATCGTTTTCATTACTTTCAGTACAATATAACTAATTAATTTTCATTTTAGCATAAAATTCTGAAGTTACAAATAATAATTAGAATGTTCAAATTTAAGTTTCATATCAAAAAAAAGATAATGAATGATTTAAAATTGATATTCAATTTAGGAAAGAAACAAATCGAAAATAGTCAACAAATAAATTCTCCTCGATTTTTAATTTAAATTGAAATTTATTAAAGTATTTTTGAAATAAGCATATGAATTTTTATTCGTTGGTAAATATCATAAAAGAAATTTAAATCGTATATTTATTTTTAAAAATTCAAATAATTTTATCAATGATAAAATGCAGTAAGAACTTTTGGAATAAAATGAATTTAATTAAAAATAAAAAAGAAAAATTTAACTAATTGCTTGAAATAATTTTAATGTTATTAATTGAAAGAAAGCTGTTTATTTCAAAAGTATCAATTATCATCCAAACATACTATGCCTACGAACAATCCGCATAATGCTGCTGTTGTTTTGTTTTTTTTTAGCTAACATTTTACTGATATTATTGATTATCTTTATTTTCTATCCATTATTTCCTAAAACTCCTTTCTCGCATAAACAAAATTAGCCTGATGTTTAATAGCAAATTGCATGCATATTGCAGATTGCGAGTAGCAAATTGCATATAATGATTAACCGTTTTTTCTTTTCGTGAGACCGATTTTTGATCAATTATGAAAAAGAAGTAAGTGAAATTGCACAAATATATTTTTATTGTTGAAAACGATAAGAAATTAAAAAATCGTATGTAAAACATTTTAACGTATATTTTCGAAGAAGTTGAAGAAAGGCAAAAAAAGAAGCGATAAAAGATTAAAAATGATAAGACTTGGAAAATCATGAAGTCAGATAAGACACAATTAGTAGTAAATCCAGATTATTGTCGTAAATAAACTAGGCTTATAAAAAGGTGGATGGTAGAGTTATGCAAAAAAGCTATTAAAATCGATTGAAAAAATCATCATCATCATCATCATCATATATTATATCTAGTTGTTATGCTATATGTTGTTTCATTTCATTTAACAAAGTTACAATCGATTTCTTCTCGGATTTCGATTTATTCTAACATAATTGTAATATCTATGCTCAAGAGTTGATGATACTGTTCAAACATTTTTATTTGAATTATTTAATGTCATTTAAAAATTAAAATAAAAAAAAGAATCATATTTCAGACTAATGTTAATTATTAGAAATGGAAATAAATTTTTATGCAAATTTTGAGCATTTTCATTTATTATAATTTTATCACCACTGATAAGACTGAATGTATTTGCATCAAAATTTTTCATCGCTAATTATTAGAAACAGAAATTTATTCAAATTTTAAGCAATTTTAATATATTGTAATTTTATCACCGCTGATAAAGCATAAGGCTATGTGTATTATCGTTTGTACCAAAATTTTTCATCATTAATTATTACAAGTGAGAATAAATTTTGTTCAAATTTTGGGTATTATCATTTATTATAATTTTATCATCATCAATAAAGCATAAGTTATTGTTTGTATCAAAATTTTCTATTGTTAGTTATTAAAAATAGAAATAAATTTTATTTAAATTTTCAGCATTTCCCCTTATCAAAATCTTACTATCACCGTCGCTGAAATCACGAAGAGAATAGAAATCAGCGAAGACAGTGATTCTTTTGTGTTGCATTTCATATTAATGGTTATATGTTGTGCGTCCGTATTAATTGTATAATATACAAACAATGTAAGCTAAAAGTGTTTCGCCCTTTGTCTATTAGCTAATTTCCATACCCAACAAATCCCTTATTCCTCATATTCACAATCGTACCAGGACACACCACCTAACAAAAGGAAGGTCTAACACCAAATTATTATAGTGGATATAGTTCCAGCAGTTCGGTTGGATCAACCAAGTCGGGGCTACACGTTGGTCTCTTATTTTTTCATTCGTGTATATTATCGTCATTAGAATTGTCTCTTCTTGTATTATTGAAATTGTAATTGTTGCATTTGCTAATATGTTATCGAAATTATCGTAATAAAAGTTTAATTACCCAAGTTTGAGGTTTTCCTCTAAATACGAAAAACAAGAAATTGAAGAAATCTATGGGGATTGAAAGAAAATTCACCCACGTCAATCTTTGTTACAATCAGAAAGAAAATCGTCATCAACCACTGATAAGATTGAATGTATTGTTGTTTGTATCAAAGTTTTTCATCATTAATTATTAGAAATAGAAATAAATTTTATTCAAATTTTGATTTTATTACAACTTTTATCATCACTGATAGGACTGATTGCCAAATTTTCCTATCAAGAAGAAATTTATTTGATATATAATAATGCATTTAAATCTGAAGTAAAATATATCTAATTTATATTACTTAACATTTTATCAATGAAGCCAATCGAGTAAACGATTTTTTTTTGCGATACTTAATTAGTTTAATTTACAATCCGTCATACAAGAATCATACCATAGTTAGTTAGTTAACTAATTAGTTAACAGAAGAAATAATAATGAATTAGTGAAGAATTCATAAAAAAATTATTTAAAGTTCAGTAAGAAATAAATTTGCATTCACTTCAAAAACTAAAAAATCATAAATATTATCGCAAAAAAGTATTAACTTAATCAACTATTGATAAACCACATAAGGTATTAAAATTATCAGCTTATAAAAATTGTCAAATTATCACTTATTGATAAATTACATGAAATATATACTTGTGAATAGCTGGCTGTAGTGCTACTATTGTTGTTCTCGAATGAGATGTATTGGCATGATTGATTAATAAACAAAAAAAAAGTTGAAAACATAAATTCAAAAACTTTAATCTCAAAAATGATGCTTTATTTTTCTTAAATACATGAATCCAAAAAAAAAAAAAACAAAAATGAAATTGAAGCAAAACGAGAGTCTGATTGGATTGACGATCACAAAATGCTAATAACGATATTTTGCACATCGAGTTCTTCAAGAATAGATTATAATTATGAACTTAGTTGCTCGAGAATAGGCGGAACTAACTTATTCTCTTCTAATCGAACTTTTTTGAAGATAAATTCAAATCGAGAGTAATTATAATTCAGTCTAAGCAATAACCATTTTCAGGTTTTCATTTCCCAAAATGTCATAATTTATTCCTCAATTATATCAGTTAGTTTCTACTATTTGCAAAATGAGAGAAGAAAAAAAAACATTTTCCTCCCTTCCCTGATAATAATAAATTCTTATTCATGCATGATAGTTTCTCATTCCAGCCACTAAAATCGCTCATGCTTCTTCAATATACATTAATTAAAATTTAATGTTAAATCGAGAAAGAACTCGAGAATGGAAGCAAACCACACAAATAAATTATCATTTTTGATGCTAATAATGTTATCATAAAAATTTTTAATTTCTTAATGATTTCATGAATTTGATCGATTCTTTTGTATTAAGTAATACTTTCAGTAATTTCACTCTACCGATTAGTAAATACTTTGTTCATATTGGAAATTAGAAATGATTTATCACTACCACTAAGCAGTTATTGGTCAATTAATATTTAGTATTATTATTATTGATGAAGTATTAGTTAATTAACATTTAGCTGATATACTAATTTAGTTGGGAATATCATTTCAAATATTTTATTGCATTACTTCATATTAAATATGCTAATAATTTCAAACAAATCATGGCTAAAATTTGAAATCAAAGATCTAATCCAAATAAATGATAGACTTGGCCTCGGCATTTTTAAATGCTAGTTTGAAATGAAAAAAAAAGGAGAATGAAAAACTCGTTGAAAAGTCGAACTATTACATACTATGACATTAATTACTAATGACTAATGATTATTTATAATTTGCGTCTTTGTTTACGTATTTTTCTTCTATTTACGTTACAATAAAATGAAAGAAAAGAGGGAGAGAGAGAGAGAGAGAGAGAATGAAAGAGAGAGAGAGATGTAAACAAAATGTCATAAACAAAAAAAAAAGAATCTTTAAGTATTAAATTATATGCATACATATAATAAATTCATTTGTTTAAATGAAATTTCCAAAACTTCATACAAAAATAATCAATTTTTATTTCTAATAATTAAGTTTGGAAATTAAAGTTTTTATTGGCTTCAAATGCTGGCTAACCATTTAATTTGGACTAATTTAATCGGCTTCAAATTTTAGCTAATCAATTATTTTGGATTAATGTAATTGGCTCCAAATTTTAGCCACTAATTCAATTTCGATTAATTCACTGACTTCAAATTTTAGCTAATCATTTAATTTGCATTTCTAAAGATTTTTTTGACTAAGGATCATTTTTAATTTTAGTTTTATATTTCGTTCCTTTTTTTTTGTTTTCCATTCATCCATTTCTTTTATTCAAATTTTTGATGTTATCTGCACGAAGGGTATATTCATTTTGATTAATTAGGCCTAAGAATTATATCATTCATTTTAAACGATTCTTTTCTTTTTTTTTTTGCAATCAAAAATTTATAAATTCTAATAAAATTTAGAAGAAGAAAATTAAATTTTTTCATAATAACAAAGATAGGAAATTTTTGAGAGAAAAAAAAATTTCTGTCGAAAATATTACAACACTTTAAAAAAATGATAAAAACAATTCTGATCATATTGTACTTCTTTTAGAACAAAAAAATCATTATGAACTATTAGGAGATCATCATTTTAATTTTAGTTCATTTTAATTTTGGCATCATTTTAATTTTGGTATCATTTTTTTAGTTCCATTTTTTGTCTATTTGCTATGTGAGAAAAAAAAAAAATGAAATAAATATACAAATTAATTCTTACATTATGATATACATTCTCGAGCAGTATTTCTTCTAGTTTTTATTTCATTAATTCTATTGATCGAGAAAATATGGAATTTAGAAGAAAGAAAAAACACTATGAAATATATTCTCTTTATTCTATTAATTCTATTAATCTAAAAAATACGGAATTCAAAGAAACAAAAACATACTATGAAATACATTCTCGAGCGATATTTCGCCCAATTTTTTATTTCATTAATTCGATTAATCGAGAAATTATCGATGCATATTTTTAAGAATAAAAAATTTAGCAAATATAAACCAAAAAAAAAAACAATTTCAAACAAAATTATGCAATTTTATAAGAACAAAACAAAATGAATGAATCATTGAAGTGGAAAAATTACTTCAAGAATTTTTTTTCTTACAATATATACAAGTCTGAACGAAATTAAACAAAGAAAAGGAAGATCAAAGATTGAAAGAAACGAAAGGATCAAAAAGACGAATGAAAAATTGTGCGATACATACATAATTTGCATATTCAACAAATATGCAATCTAATTTCAATGAGCATTATTGTCCAAAAATTTAGCAAAAATTTCAAAATAAAATCGATAAAAAATGGATAAAAATAATTTTATTATTGAAATTTTTTTTTGCATAAATTATGAAAAAAAAAAAAAGAGAAGAAAAGAAAGAATTCGAAAAAATTCAAATTCAATAATTTGAATTTAAAAATAAAAAAATTTTTAATTAATGTTGAAAATTAAAACTATTCAGTTTAAAATGATTCAATTCCAATTTTTTGAATAATTTTAACAATCAATAAATATTAGAAGATTAATTTGCATATATTATTTTTCATATTTAAAATATTATAAAATATAGCACATCATAATGAGTAAGCTTATAATCTCGAGTTAGGAATGATAACAATGCAAACTGATAAAGAAATTTTTTTTTAAATAAATTTTCAACAGAAATGATGTAAAAATAGTTGAAAAAGAGCTGTTTGAAGCGAGAAACTTCACTTTTTTTTTTTTAAAGACTTATCATTTGTTTCCACTTGTAGGAAACGATAAGAGCAAAACGGATAAATGATTAAACGATGAACAAAGATCATTTTTAAAGACGATGAGAAAATCGAGCATAGTTTTTTTTTTTTTTAACTACTCCAAATAAGCATTAGAAATTGGAAAAAATTAAAAAATATTATAATTATAACAGTTAATAATAACAAAATAGCTCATTTTTAACAATTTATTTCGATATTAAATATTAATTTCAAATTTTCGTGCAAGAAATTATTATAAAAAATTATTACTGTTGCTTATTTCATCTGCTTCATGTATCATTCAAAAAATTTTATACAACTTTAATATAGTAATTTAAACTAGTTTTTTAAATTTTAACTTTTAATCGCAGTTTATTTTTTGAAAATTTTTACAAACATTCTAGATATAAAATCATTGTTGATTGAAATTTTTTTAAGTGTGAGATAAATATATAGCTAATTGGGACCGCATTAATTTGCGTCTGTTTTTTTTGATGGTTTGCTCAGGATTAGCGAGATGTATTTATTTAATGGGTCGAGAGTTCAATTTTCCATTGCTTTGTAATGTTTTCCGTTTTTATGAAGACGGTATTACGAAGCAGAAGTGTTGCATATAACTAATCGAAACACACGGAGGATTAAGTACAACTTGGCTCAATGCTTCGCTTTAAGAACTTAACGAAATTATAAGACTAAAATTGACTTGATTGATTTCATTTCATGCTTAATTCTGAATTTATTATCAATCATTTTAGTCTAGTTGTTTACTTGTTTGTTTCAAATATCCGACCATTCACTAATGATGGATCTGTCGATGTCGGAGGATGATAATAAATCGATTGGACATAGTGAGCCAAGTAGTGCGATTACTATTTCGTTACATCCATTAGTCATAATGAATATATCAGAACATGTAACTCGAATAAGTGCACAGCATAATGATGGAAAACCTTTTGAGGTTATATCTTGAACTATTTGGTATATGTTAATTTATAATACCACTAATGCCATTTAATAGAAAATCAATTTTATTTATTCATTATTGTATACAGAAATTATTTTATGCAGCAGTTTTTCTTATACTATGTTAATATGTTGAAAATTATTTTGGATGCAGATTTTTGGTGCAATACTTGGAAAACAGTTCGGAAGGC
Source organism: Dirofilaria repens (assembly GCA_008729115.1). Lineage (NCBI taxonomy): Eukaryota > Metazoa > Nematoda > Chromadorea > Rhabditida > Onchocercidae > Dirofilaria > Dirofilaria repens. The sequence goes on from SNRZ01000145.1 coordinate 71,869, forward strand.
ATGTTGAAATGATGAATAGTTTTGAAGTAAAATGGAGTGATGAAGGAAAGGGTTATGCTGTTATTGATACAAATTTTCTTTCTACAAGAGAACAACAGTGTAAGATCTTCTGCTTTCGGCGATAGACATGAAAATTATGATCTTTGATTGCATTCATTTAGTGCATATTAAATTTTCACATATCATTGTAATTTTAATGCAAATTGAAATAAGGTGGATAACATTTAAGATAATATTTTATATATTCTTTATTTCCATGCTTTTCATGGAATCTATCTGCAGTATTAGTAACTGATGAGAAATGAATATCATGATGATACATTTGTTTATTTTGATTTTTAGCTCTACTTTCTACTTTTTATGAAGTATTTCACTTTAACTTTTTTCCGATTAAGTTTTATTTTTTCGGATTTATTTTTATGTATTTATTTCCAGATCAAGAAGTATTTCATGATTTGGATTATGTTGGTTGGTATACGACTGGAGACACAACACCAACACAAGCAGATTGGGAAGTACATCAGCAGTTCTCTGTCATTCATGAATCACCAATTCTAGTAAAGCTTGATCCAAAAGCACCACCGGGCAATAAGGTATAAATTTGAAGAACCATCTTCGGGTTGCTGAATTGGCAAAATTTAATATATATTTGTTTTTTTTTTTTCACTTCCAAAAAAAAAAAATAAATACATGGTCCATTTAGTTTAAAATATTGAAAATTGTTCATTCATTTCAAATTTATAGAAAATTACAGGAAAGTATATACTTTACTTAATGAGCTACAAGGAATTAATTACAGTTACCAGTGGCAATCTATGAATCTGTATGCACAACCGGCTTATCAACAAACAATCAAAATTCAGTAATATGGCGTTCAGTTAACTGGTCATTAGCTAGTGAACAAGCTGAACGTATTGGAATTGAACATGTTGCTCAGATTTCGACTGTTTCAGCAAATACTATTTCATCGACAAATAAGCAAATTCTAGGACAGCTAGGTGCTATAAATATGTTACAGTCACGTCTGGAACTTATTTATGATTTTTAAAAGTAAGTCGGAATAGTTTTAGTAAACTTTAGTAATATTTTTTTTTGTACAGTTCAGGCTTTCGAGTTATTTATATTGTTTGACATGGATCTGTTGTTAATTCACATTTAATTGCGATTTGGTGTATATTTTACGACGAAATTCAAGTTGAAAAATGGTATTATGCAATAATTAATTGTAGAAGAATTATGCAAGGACTATTTCAGGCAGTTCGTGCAGGTGAATTACCACGTGATGAAGCTATTATACGAGAAATCGCTCAGTTAGTGCGTCGAGTACCAGTTATGAGCTCGGAAAAATTTTTAGAGCAATATAAAAATGTAAGTTTTTTGTAAGTTCAGTAAGTTACTCTAAAAATGTTTTTAAAACATTATTCAACTCGAATTCTTGTTTTTTTAATCGCAAATAGATATTTTTATTAATTTAGCAATGTCTGGAGGTTAAAATGACTGCGCTTGTGGCAGCTCTTACAAAAACTTGTGGAACACTTAATGATGTAAGTATTTTCATTTTAAAATATTTTCAAGTTTTATCTGAGGAAAAAGTTGATCGTGTATGAGAAGACAAGAAAGAAACGAATCATAAAAAAATAAAAAAGCATATCTCATCAATGGTCCAAAGAATTTTTCATTTAATTACACTTTTAATTAGCCTGAATATTACTGTAATCTTTCAGTTAGTAACAAAGATGAATGTAATGTCGCTGGAAAGGCAAAGTTGGTTGCTTGCTTCTGGTGTAGACGAGCCCGTCCTTTTCCAGCTGTTTTTTTTTTTTTGGTATATTTATTAAGAAGTCTTTTACTTTGAAAATTTTTGGCCAAAATGTGATTTACAATGACAAGACAGCATTAAAATCATGTGAGTAAAATGCGAAATTGTTCTAATATGTTCTTATCATTTCTAGATTCCAATTTTCAAGAGTAATAAAGATGGATGATTTTATTTTATTTTCCTCATTAGGTAGCGACATCAGTGACTTTTCTGTATTTTAATTAATATGTTTAAAAGATTTTTCTAATTAGAATAGTTGTCCCTTCTTACATCTTCTTTTTTTGAAATTCTTAGTTTTATTTTTTCTTTCAATTAAACTAAGTGTATGAAAACTGTAAAATTTGACGCTGTCATTATTTTCTTGCCTTATATTTACGAAAAAAATTTTCACAAATTCGTTAACATAACAATATTTATATGAAGTTGAATTTTTAGGTTATGTCGAATTTCATTTCGATAAATCTTAAATATATATGTACAATGTTGTTGATAACTGTACATTATTTTTTTTCAGCATTTTTTTTGTTGTGTATTTTTGTTCGCAAGTGTTTTATTGCTAATAAATTCTTGATTTATCAGTTAAATCGCATGTAAAGTGGAACTTGTAAATTTCACAATCAAAACTTTATATTTAATTCCTAGATAAATAATAGGTTCCAACCTTTAAGGTGTTTCTGCAGAATCATTACTGGAAGCTTGTTAATTAATCTTCTAAAACGTATTTTCTGATACAAATATTCATTCATAAATCCTTAGCACATTTAGGAATATTTATGTTTTCGGAATATATTGCTAAATAAAATATTTCTTGATGCGAATTATGATTTTGTATAATTTGATACTTTCAGGGAATAAACGGTAATGTTGCGGATTGCCGTTTTAAGATCTCGCTTTGTCAATTTTCTAAATTCTTCACGATATTTACAGTTGGATAGTTGTACTTTCGAAAAGGTTTTTAATTTATAGAAATTTTATTCTATATTATGATTTTATTATGTTTTCATAGTGATATAAATTAGTAAATTGTTTATCTGTTTAAAAAAAAAAAAGAAATTGAATGCTGTGATTGATATGAGAATAATGGAGAAGAAAAAGAAAAAAAACAGTAGAGGGAATCAGCAAAGTTTTTTTGCAGATATCATGTTGAACATTTCATATCAATCATATACTTCATTATTCTTATCAGCATTCATTCTTATATCAATTAATGAATGAATTAAGGAAGAATCTGAAAAAATTTTTTCGAAAAAAATTTTTGTAAATTAAGACTTTTTTTATTTAAGAATGCTTCATTCATTTTACTTAAGGGACTTTTTGGTGAAGAATTGTTGAAGCATCCATCCGGATTTAAATTACTCAATGAAAAAGTTAGAAAACGCTCCTTCGAATTGGTTGATAAGGTAAAATTTGTTTTCGATTGTTAATTTAAAAGTTTAGTTTAGATCCAGGATTTTTCGATGCCACTAAAATTTCTAGTCATGTTATTTCACTACAATAATTTTTCTAATTTGAATTTGGAGCTTTTTGAATAGAATTATAAAATTTATTGCTTCTTTGTTATGTAATGAATTTTTAAATTAATCACTGATAGCTTAATTGATAGTGGCTGACATTTATTAGTCTTTTTTGATAGTATTTTGACAACTATTTTGAAATAGAAATAAAGCATGTAGTGGCTGTAATGGCGAAAAACGAAAATTTTGTTGGTTAAAAAAGATTTTTATAGATTGTCAATCGAAAATGTGAGAAGAAAGTTGTTGAAGTTTTTGATGATTTATCCAATGAAATATGTAGCGCAGCAGATTTGGTGAGTTTCCGATCTTCATTCTCTTTTCTTTTTTAATATGCAAAAAATTTTGCTGGTTATGTTTAGTTTACTTTATATAGCGGATATTTTTCTTATTTTATGAAGTAAATTCTATTCAGATGCAGAAATTTATATTTGTTAAACTTTCTTTTTACTGTGGCATTAGAATTGCTTATATGATGCGCATATGCGCATATACATAGTTTTCAAGCTATTAAAATAAAACTTTTTGAGAATAATGAAAAGATTTAAATTAAAGCATTATTAGAAGAAAGACGAAAATAATATGCAAATATATAATTTTAATTATACAAATTTTATTTACATTTTCAGGCTGAATGTGTTCGAAATATGCATTCGGTTAAAGAATTCAGCGCAGCTGCACAAGAAAGCATGCAAGATTTCACCGAACTCGTAGAAAGGTATTACTGAATTTACTACTACAAAAGATTCAAGTTTTTCCATATCCAAATCTTCCGTACTTTTTCCTTTTTTAATTTTTTACTTTGAATTACTATTCCAAATTAATTATTTTCAGTTTAAATACCAGATCTGATTTATATAAAGCGTTGAAAGACTCGTTAGAAACAGAAAATAGTTTTTTGACAGATGTTGATAAACGCACAGCTTTGTTATTCCTTGAAGATTTCGAACAAGCTGGTGTCAGTTTAGCTGAAATTCAGGTAAAGATACGAAAACTTATGAAAATGTTTTGAAATTTATATTGCAAAAGATTACTTTATGGAAATTTTACTCGATTTTGTATCTCTCTCAGTTTTTCTCAATAGAATAAGCTTCTTTATCAAAATTATATTCTTTAATATGGTCCTGTTGAGTTCGCTACATTATTTGTATGGATATAGTGAAAGTTTCGTAAATATTATTTAATTTGCTTTAGATAGTAAAAAAAAAAGTATGTAATGAAGTATCGCTCTCTAAACAACATCATTTATCAGGATAAAGAATACATAATGTATGATTTTATTATGAATTAATAAATTCTGATTTAGAAATGTGAATATGTGAAGCTTAGCAACGAGATTTTCGCAGTTGGTTCACAATTTACATATGGTGCTGAATTACCTGTTACAGTTGCACCATTTTATAGTAAGATGTATAGAATGAAACGACATCTTTATAGTCCGAATGCACTTGTAGCTAATCGAGCTACTAGGCAGTGGTCTTATGCTACTTATTATTCATACAATGACGAGCAAGTATGGTAATTTTCTTGATAATTTTCATTTAATTCTTTTTTAACTAATATAATTTCGTTGTTAAAAAATGTTCAGCATTTCAATATAGTATGTTTTTTAATAATGGCATAATTGTATGCATTGCATCATCCATAAAAAAAGAAAAAAGAAAAACAGCTTATATATTTAAAATCATTGTATTTTTCTTCGAATTAAATCCCTAATAGTTTGAATCATAAATTTTTATGAAGCTATTGAATTTAAATTTCATTGGCATATTAAAGCTTCAAGTTAAATATTTTACTTTTTATACGTTTGAGTAATTAAGAATAAAGATAATTGGAAATTATGCAGGAGAAACGTTTATGTCGTCTGATTACTTGTTCGACATTTATTAGCTCGACTTACTGGTTATCAATCTTATGCTCATCGTGCTCAACAAAATTCGCTACTTGGTTCATATGAAAATGCTCATGATTTTTTGATTGAAGTTATTAGAGTAAGTCCTATTTCATTAGTTAACAAATAACATTGAATGATATAGAAAATTTTTTACTGATAAAAAAAATTAATGAATGATAAAGAATTTGATGAGACATCATCGAATAAATGTTGTTCCAAACATTAGTTACTAGATTAGCATTAGTTACTGAATTACTTTTTGATCATTGCCATTATTTTTTTCCTTTTCATAATTCGTGCTGTATTTATTTATTCAACTGTATACTACTAATATCATTTCTTTTTTTTTGTTTGTATTGTAGTCATGTCGACCAGCAGCTGAACAGGAATTAGCCGTACTGGCTAATGTTTTAGCTCAGATTGAATCGAAACGAGAATATTTGTGTGAATCTGATTTAACTTATCTTTGTATGTTATATCGAGAGAATGCTTTTGGTCAGTTACAGCATCTTTCCAGGTATTTTTGAATCCATCTATTTGTCATTTCAGTTATGTCACCTTAGTGGCAAAAAATAGAAGATAAAAGAAAGAATTATCATAAATTATTCGAGATTCGAATGAGTCTTGTTAGCAATAAATAATTGTATAATAGGTCCATATGGATAATCTGTTATTGTTATGCAGAACTAGGATCTTTTTTAGTATCTTATATTCTTTTGAGTATTTCTTATTAAATAGTATTTTATATTTCAGGTATTTCTCGTTTAGCAATCTCTTAAAAGGATTTGAATTGATAACAAAGCGACTTTACAACGTTTTCTTTTCACTTCAGGCGCCTGTTCCTGGAGAAATTTGGCCAGGAATGTTATTAAGATTGTTCGTTTTCCATCATTATTTACACTTTTAATTTTTTATTCTTTTATATTCGTAAGTATAATATAACTTTTTTAATTTTAAAATTTTAATTTTTTCTTTATTAGCCATAATGATTCATTCATTTCATTCAAGAATATGGATATTTTCGATTAATAACATATTTGCAAAACAGCGAAAAAATTTCAAATTGTAATTTTGTTACTTTTATAGGATGTTTTTCAAGATAAGGAGCAGTTTCTGGGAACGATTTACATTGATATTCAAGAAAGACCAACAAAAACAGCGGGTGACTGTCATTTTACTATCCGTTGCTCTAAACAGGTTTCTTTTTTTTCTTCTTTTTTGAACTAATAGAGTCCAAACTTTTGCTTTATTAATATAGTTAGAAAGAAAGTTTCCCATAATTCGTAAAAAGATACGAATGCGCTGTCGAACATTTTTACCATGAGAAAATAGTCTATAGTTTATTGAGCATCGTGAAATTGTTAAAAATCACTATACAGTACTATTTGGCGTACAAATATCTTTGAAGAGTTAGCATTTGAACTATAATTCAATTAATGAATTCTCGATATTATATCGATCAAACTACATATGGTTCAGCTAGATGATAATTCATATCAAACACCAATCGTCGTTTTATCATTATCGTTAACGAAAGAGCAGGAAAGCATTGAGAATATTTTTTTGAGCCCTCAACAAGCTGAAAATTTTTTCCACGAAATGGGTCATGCGATGCATTCAATGCTGGCTCGCACTCAATATCAACATGTCGCTGGTAATTTCATTCTTATCATTTATAATGAAATATTTTATTTAATAAAATTCGCGGGAATTTTATCCTTCATTATCTGCAAATTTTAAGTGCGCTTAATTTCCTAAATTTATTTTCACTTTTTAATTTCGTACGAAATTCTCTAGGAACTCGTTGCTCAACTGATATGGCGGAAGTTCCGTCTAATTTAATGGAATATTTCTTTAATAATATTGATGTATTACGCGAAATAGCAAAGGATAGTCACGGACGTCCAATAAGTGTCGAAGATGCTGCTTCTCTTATAACATCACGATTTGCTTTCACATCCCTAGAAATGTTACAGCAGGTTATTTTTATTTCAAAGTTTGGTTTCGTAAGAACTAAGCACTTGAAACTATAGCTGCTTAAGTTTTGCTTCTATTTATATTTCTCCATATTCACTTATTTTAGGCTGTATACAGTCTTTTTGATCTTGAAGCTCATGGTGGCAATGCTGAGGGTATAATGAATGGTCGAGTTTCAACAGCCGATTTGTATGCGTCAATTTGGTCGGTAGTTTTTCCAACTGTTAAGAAAGAGACAAGTTCCGCATGGCACCATCGGTAACTCAATTTTCTCAAATTTGGATTTTTAAATGAAATTTTTAGGAAACTTAAATGAAATTTAAAATAGAAACGTATATCTTGCAATTCATAGTTATTTTCAGATTTACTCATTTGGTGCCCTATGGTGCAAAATATTATTCATATCTAGTAGCAAGAGCTGCAGCTTCGTTGATTTGGAATACCAGGTTTCGTGATTGTCCATTTTCCAAGGAGAACGGTCTTGCATGGGCAAAAGTTAGTATTATTAATATTTCAAAAAATCACACAATTGTGTTTTAATAAAGAATACCGTAATTTAAGATTAAAATGTTAAACCTCATTTCAAACTCTTCTAGACAAAATTTTTATCTGGATAATTTATTCATTTCAACAGAGAGAGGGGAATAGAATTTTGAGATTAAATAAGATTGATAAAAAAATAATTTACCTTTGCATAGATTAATTGATGGAATTTTTATTACTCTTCATTATAGGTGTTATCAAAAGGTGGCTCTTTGCCTTCAGCTGATCTGTTGAATTCAGCCCTCGGTTATTGGCCAACAGTACAGAATTTAGCAACGGCATTGAAGGAGGAAGCTGATCAAACTTGCCAACGTTCAGCCGTCAGTCTCTAAAGTAACTTTATAAATCTTGAAATCGGTAAATAATTTTTATCAAGAAATGATCTTCAATAATAGAATTATTCAGATACTTTTATCGATAATTTGACAATTCGATTACGCCTTTGTTATTTTTTCTGCATCATTCTTTTGCAATACTAATTATACTTTAGTAATTTTCTCATTAAATTATATGAGAACGTTAAGATTGAGACGTTAAACCTCACTTCAAACTTTACTAAATATGGTTTGTATCTGGATAATTTAACCATTTCAGCAGAATAATCAATTATATTAAATTAGGATAACATTTCTATGGAATATAATTTGCTAGTAGTAATTTTTGTAGAGACATATCAGTATGATATTAAAATATGTAAATTTCTTTGCAATATAAAATTTTTTATTTTAGGACTTAACGTGCATGTACAGCCAAATTTTTGGAGCTAATGGACAGCATTTTCTGTCCAAACAATTTTTCACTTTGTATATTTGTTGTGTCGTCGTATACATAGTAGTATTCAGTTTTAGGGATTTTCTAGACACTAATGAATTCTTTCATAATAATTATATAATTCGCTACTTTCTTTTGGTGCTTTTATGTTAAGTAAAGAGGGTTTTTCTCGAAAAAACAGAAGTCAGATATTTTACTTAAAATAGTGTTACATCATGAATTCCTTGATTTTTACTAGTTTTATTGGTTTTAGAACTTCTCGAGCAAGCAATAATGAGTCCCCATTACTTCATTAGAGAATACTTCACTTGTGTCTTTAGATCTCTCCCATAAAGAATGTAGCAGATTTAGCTAATTCACTTTACCCAAAATACGTGAAAAAAAATAAGTTTGAGCAGAAGACTCAAGCTGACGATTCATTTGTTTGAAATTGTTTCCCTTTTAAATGAAATTTGACTTATTATTTAAGAAAATATAAAGTATCACTGTTCTGTTTTAATGTACAGATCGATTTTGTTTTTCTGAATTATAGCAAATTATCATTAATTTCATCTATTCTGGATAAAATCAATTAACTAAATCCAACGTTTACGATGCATAATTTGCTGAAATATTTAGGAGGGATTATTCATTTCCATTTTGCTGCTTTCATATTGTAATTCTTCTTTCTATTTTGATGAATTATGTCTATTTGAATATATTCATCTGTGAAGCTCGCTTCTTTATTTTATTAATTATTTTATTAAATTGGTTTTATGTCATTCAAATAACAAATTCATATATATATATATATATTCCTCTCTGTGGATCAATACCTAATTGCCTCCTTGCTTCCGGTGGAACCGGACAAATCAGCGGTACTTTCGGTAATTAGGAAACATGGCAAGCGTGCTGATATATACATATATATATATATATGTATCTATAAGTTTTATAAATGTAATGAACTCAAAATACTGAAAAATGATTCTTACCAGCTATATGAATGACGAGCGAATTATTTATTGATTTATTTATTATGTACACGAAAATTTGTCGATGTTTCCATCGATAGTTTTTCATTTTTAATTTTTAAAATCTGGAAAGTAAAAATTCAATTCTCTTTAAAAAATAATTCCTTTCTTCTTCATCTTTCTCTCATTCTTCCTTTGTTTTGTTTATTCGTCTAAAATTTAAATGCGAATCTTTTTTTTTTTTTTATTTCAATCCTTCTCCTATATCTAATTTTATTTCATCACTTTATCTTCCTTTTTTTTTTCTTCTGTTGCGCTCATCATGTTGTAACATTTAGTTGCTTTTTTTCTATTAACAAAATCAAATTTCATTCTTAAAAAAAAAAAAAAAAAAACAGGTTCCATTCATGATCATGAATTCTGAATTGTACCGTTCCGATGATGATGACAGTATCGGAATGATTCATATTTGCTTATTTGATTGAAATTCGGATGATTTTTTCTTTTTTTCTTTCCTTTTTTTGAAGGTTTAGTTTTTTTGTCTTTCATATGATATATATTTGTGTCTTATCATGTTTGAGATCAATAATCATTGATTGGTTCGAATTATAAAGAAGGCATGAATTTTTTTGACTTTGAAAACGTTATTTCACCCCAGGACAAATCAAATGCATCTGTAATCAGAGCATATTTTATTATTATCATATTAGTCAGATACGTGAATATAACTGAAATGATATAAAATTTATTAAGAATACTATCCATTACGCTGAAATTACATATGAAAAAAACTTTGCCGTATTGCGAATGAAATGTTGCATAACTTCTGTTTTACTTTTGCCAAAGAAAGTTTTTTTATCTAAATATTCAAATTCAGAATTCTGTTAAATATACAAAAGAATAAATTTTTTGAATTTCTTCTCCGACCTGAAATTAGCAAGCATTAGAAACTATAGACTTCCTGAAATACGAAATGATTCATTTTATACGTGAAAAAAATCTATGTTAACGGGAGTGTATCGCATAATGAAGTCATCGGAAATTACAAATGACAAAAAATGCAAACTGAACCATCAAAAATATGAATAAAAATATTGAGAATATCATCTCTTGATGAAAATTATTTATCAATTTAACATTTGTAAAATTTGAATTCAATAGATTCGCTGAGATCAATGAGCTATCTTTCGATAACATCTTAGAAAATTCCGATCCATATATGACTAATTACGACTTAATGCTTCCGTCGACAATTATGATGCATTTTTGGAATCTGATTTGTGCTTATAAGAAAAGGAAATGATAATCAGAATAATGCTGCAATTGATAAAAATGATAACCAGTATAATGCTGCAGGTGGAAGAAATGATAATCAGAACAATGCTGCAACTGAAAGAAATGACGATCAAGAATAATGCTGCAATTGATAAAAATAATAATCAGAAAAATGCTGCAACTGAAAGAAATGACGATCAAGAATAATGCTGCAATTGATAAAAATGAAAATCAGAAAAATGCTGCAACCGGAAGAAATGATAATCATAATAATAATGCTGCAACTGAAAGAAATGATGATCAGAATAATGCTGCAATTGAAGGAGATGATGACCAGTATAATGCTGCAATTGATAAAAATGATAACCAGAAAAATGCTGCAACTGAAAGAAATGATGATCAAAGTAATGCTGCAATTGAAAGACATGACGATCAAGAGTAATGCTGCAATTGATAAAAATGATAACCAGAAAAATGCTGCAACTGAAAGAAATGATGATCAAAGTAATGCTGCAATTGATGAAAATGATAATCAGAATAATGCTGCAATTGAAAGAAATGATGATCAGAATAATGCTGCAATTGAAAGAAATGACGATCAAGAATAATGCTGCAGTTGATAAAAATGAAAATCAGAAAAATGCTGCAACCGGAAGAAATGATAATCAGAATAATGCTGCAATTGAAAGAAATGATAACCAGTATAATGCTTCAGGTGAAAGAAATGATAGTCAGAATAATGCTTCAATTGAAAGAAATGATAACCAGTATAATGCTGCAATTGATAAAAATGATAAATCAGAAAAACGCTGCAACTGAAAGAAATGATGGTCAGAATAATGCTGAAATCGAAAGGAATGATAATCAGAATAATGCTGCAATTGATAAAAATGATAATCAGGATAATTCAATTTACTTCCAGGTAGCGTACAATATAAAATAGTTCTTTTAAATAACATCCGTTGAGATCGACCAAAGATGGAGTAAAAAAGTTGTCTGTGGGGAATTGAAGAAGAAAATCAGTGGTATCTAAAATGGCGTGACATAGGAAAGAAGAATCTGAATGCAAGCAATATTGCATTGTACAAAATATGATAATCATCTATGTAAGTGTGTCATTCTAAGGAAATTTCTTTATTGATCTGCATTTGCGAATGGAAGGGTCAATATTTATCGTCTCTGCGAATAGAAAGGTCAATATTTATCCCCGTAGTAGCACGATAGTTTTCTCTTTTTCTATATCTTACATCTTGTTTATTATTGGCAGCAAATAAGAATTCAGTGATATTATCCGGTCTAACTTCGCAATATATTGGGCTGGTCTGAATGGCATAAAGTTCGCCAACCTAGGACTTGAGCTGCCGCGGGTCCCAACCCCCTCGCGGAACTATGACCGCCCAACTTTTTCCACTTTAAGCAATGCTTATTATTAGCTCATACAAGTACCAATAATCCAATAAATCTCGACAGGAAAATTCCAGTTGCTTCATGAACAACCGAAATGTGCATCTGCAACCCAACACCCATTTCTTATCATGACTGATTATTATGAATCTAATTGCATCCATTAATGAGTGGAATATTGGTGTAAAAAAGGAAGGAGAACTATTTCAATCACATTGAGATGAATGACACATAGTACCTGGCGAATAGTCTATCAATAGATTGATCCTGCAAGATTTTTTGGTCGCATGAAATTATTCTTGAATATGACGATACTTTCTCTTTTATCTTCTACAGTATTTCTCTCGGCGATACTGATGGTAACGCTACCGTAAATTTCGGATTTATACCTTGCAATTCGGTTTTATTTTATTTTGTAAAAATATTGCTACGATGAAGTTTTTAAAAATGAAATTTTGTATTTTCTTCCTATATTTTGACATGCTTTAATTTACCAGTATGAGGTATTAATATGACGAATGACAAACTATTAAATGTCATTGAGTGAAACAGGTAAAATGTGAATTTAGGTGAGGTAAAGCAAAATGTCATTTCGAAATTATTTATCACAAATCAAAAAAGATAATCATAAATGGTAAAAGTGGAAATATGCTTTGATCTATGCAAAACTCGATTTTCTCGAAATCTATGTGATTTAAAAAATGATAAATATTTTTTTTCTCTATCTTACATCTCGATTATTATTGGCAGCACTTAAGAATGCACTAATATTATATGAACTAACATTCATGTACTTTGCGAACTGGTCCGAAAAGCATAAAGTTCACCAGCCTCCAGACTTGAGCTACCGCGGGTTTCAGGTCACCCGCACACATTGACCGTTCGTTTTTGAGAAATACTTTACTACTTAGATCATACAAGCACCAATAATTCAATAGATCTCGGTAAGGAAATTCCGGTTGTTTCATGAATAATGGAAGTATCCATCTGCAACCCAACACGAGTTTCTACTAGGATTAGTTGTTATGAATCTAATTACTTCAGGACTGAACGGGAATGTTAGAACAACTGAACAAAGGAAAATGATTTTTTGCTCGTAATGCAGAAGATTACTAACATTCGTGCATGTCTAATCACTTCCTGCTAGTTCTAATCTACCATAATCTGGAGATTTCTCAGCCTCTCCTTAACACAACAATTGTATTCATTATCAATCCTCCATCTTCTATCATTTTCGAATTTATCCAAGTCTCCTACAGGCCGTCTCTACAACCCGGTCATTTCATTACAGTTACTTAAAATTCTCTTATTACTCCTTTATTATATTAGTAGTTCGCAATTAATTTTTTCATGTTATTGGTTTGATATCTGTAATTGTCACATTTATTGATGCAATGCTTGTATTTGTCGTGCCTTGCATTATCAGATTTCTCTAAACGGTTTAATTACCCAAGTTTGAGGTTGTGCTGACAATAAAAATTCCCGACGGGGAAGGAAAGCTATTTCAATCACCATTGAGGTGGAATGACATATAGTACCTGGCGAATAGTCAGTCTATCAATAGATTGATCCTGCAAGGTTTTTTGGTCGCATGAAATTATTCTTGAATATGACGATACTTTCTCTTTTATCTTCTACAGTATTTCTCTCGGCGATACTGATGGTAACGCTACCGTAAATTTCGGATTTATACCTTGCAATTCGGTTTTATTTTATTTTGTAAAAATACTGCTACGATGAAATTTTTAAAAATGAAATTTTGTATTTTCTTCCTATATTTTGACATGCTTTAATTTACCAGTATGAGGTATGTAATATGACGAATGACAAACTATTAAATGTCATTGAGTGAAACAGGTAAAATGTGAATTTAGGTGAGGTAAAGCAAAATGTCATTTCGAAATTATTTATCACAAATCAAAAAAGATAATCATAAATGGTAAAAGTGGAAATATGCTTTGATCTATGCAAAACTCGATTTTCTCGAAATTCAAATGATTTAAATGAAAGTTATCAATTTAATTGGATACTTTTTTTTTCAAATGATAAATTTTTCGGCTTATCATTTTAAAACAAAGTGTCATTTCAATATTTGTCACAAAGCATAAATTTGTTAGACGAAATTTTGCATATCGCTTGTTATGAGGGCTTTCCTTTCTCTTGTTTCAGGGAAAAGTTGAATAAAAAATATTGAAGTTGGTTGATTATGATCACATAAAATTTCTCGAGATCTCTTACCAAACATACATTTTTGCTATTGCAAATAAAAATCTAAAGATTGAAGAAAAAAGTTTTTTTTTAATCTATTCATAAATAAATTCGACCTTTATACAGTAATTAATGATAATGATGAAACTGTAAATAATGTCATTATCATTGTTTCATTTCAAATTTTCGAATTTTCCTCATTTATTGTTTCGAGCACAGAATTTTTTAAAGCTTATTTCGGTAGGCAATATCTCGATTTGTTTTTTTTTTCTAAATTAATCAATTAATTCAAAATAAATGCCATATAAGCAAAATGTTTAGCATGTTATTCAGTTTTGCATATTAAAATATGTTTCTCGAGGTTCTTTTACTACTTCGTATGCTAATCATTTGTATGTTAAAATTAGATAATGAAATGGATTTGATAAAAAAAATATATTATCAGTACATGGAGATTGCAATACGTATGTGAATGGTTTAATCAAACAAAATTTATGACATATGAGAAAAATTTTACTACGATAAATAGATTGTTTCAATTTTCGAATTCTCAAATTGGAAAAGCAAATAAAATAAAAATAGCATCCATAATAGAGTAAACAAATAAAAAAATACATATTTACTAGTTTAAAAAATAATCTTGAAAAATTTTGACAGATACGAAGTTTTATTTTAATGATTTTTTATTTGAAATAAAAAAATCGAACCTCGAAGTTGTTTAGTGTTTTTGAAAATTCAAATTTTCAATTTCATCTATTCCATTCTACCATATTCTATTATTTCTGCCTCTGTTGTCCGATATAAATTAATTTTGCTTAAAATGGTATTTTCATTGAAACTTAAAATAAATAATGAAAATATCTGTTTCGTATAATTAAATCATTATAAATTTTGAAAAAATCAAGTTATACATAAAATGTTATCTGAGGATGAGTAAAATAAGAAATCATCAAAGCATATTTCCATTCCTACTATTTATTATTATCCTATTTACACTTTATTTAACTTAAATTCGCACTTATCAGTTTTAATCAGTGATATCAAAATTTTCATCACATATTTTATTTTTCCAAATATGTATATAATATGTTTCAGATTGCATAGATTATTTTTGAATTTCATTCATACAATTTACAATTGATTTTAGTCTTCGTCATATTATGTATCCCACATTGTTAAATTAAGGCATGTTAAACTATAAGGAGAAATTAAAATAACATAAAACTGAATTGCAAGACATAGTTCGGAAATTTATGGTAATGTCGGAATATTGTAAATATTTACATCAGAGATATTGACGATTCAAACGGGGATTACAGTAAATTTCCGAACTGTATCTTGCTATTGAATTTTATTTTATTATGATTCTCTTATATTTTAATATGTCTTAATTCAACAATGTGAGATATATCATCACGTATAATGAATGGATAGTGGCAAATTATGCAATTAGAGGAGATTTTCAATCCCATCGTATATTTCAAATTGTTTTATCTTTTATAAAAAGATAAAAAAAAATCTTATAGACAAATATTTGTTGTGATCTTTGTGATGTTGGGATGTCATCCAAAATTTGCAAAATTGATAATTTTTAATTTTCTTGAAGTTTTTTTAGCTAAAAATTTTTGAAAAAAAAAACAGCTTAAGGAGCATTAAATTACAGTGGAATGTGTTTTTCTTTTGACAAATTAAAAGTTATAGAGAAATTGGCTGAAATATTTCATAAAAAATAAAATAACTAGCAAGTTAATGATAATTTCATTCTCTTATCAATTATCACCATCACTTGTAATGAATAGTGGCAATATTATGTAATTTGAGGAGATTTTCAATCCTATCGTATATTTCAAATTGTTTTATCATTTATAAACAAATAAAAAATAAACTACCACCATCGTAATACACAAGAATAATAAATTTCGTACGACGAAAAATCTTGCGCGACTAATCCACCACTGATCAGCAATTCATCAAATATTCCAATTGATCGACTATTCACGTCAAATATTCCTACTGATCAGCTATTCATCAGATATTCTTCCTACTGATCGACTATTTGCCACGTGTTATTTGTCTTGCTATTTATCTCAGTAATGATTGAGATAACTTTTCTTCTTTCCTTTGTATTCCAATCTTCCATTAGTTCATTAATACTATTGCAATTCTTAATTGCTGCAAATGATAAGTAAGATTTAAGATACAGAAAAAATGAAAACTATCATGTTACTATGAGGATAAATATTGACCTTTTTAATCGTAAAGAGGACAGAAAGTGTCCTTAATCATGATAGGCAAGAATAGTCCATGCATTCTTTAATCTAAGTAGCAAGCATTTCTTAAAAACGAACGGTCAGGATCTGCGGGCGGCCTGGGACCCACGGTAGCTCAAGTCTGGGGGGTTGGTGAACTTTGTGCCTTTCGGACCAGTTCGCAAAGTACATGAATGTTAGTTCGTATAATATTAGTGCATTCTTAAGTGCTGCCAATAATAATCGAGATGTAAGATAGAGAAAAAAAATATTTACTTATCATTTTTTAAATCACATAGATTTCGAGAAAATCGAGTTTTGCATAGATCAAAGCATATTTCCACTTTTACCATTTATGATTATCTTTTTTGATTTGTGATAAATAATTTCGAAATGACATTTTGCTTTACCTCACCTAAATTCACATTTTACCTGTTTCACTCAATGACATTTAATAGTTTGTCATTCGTCATATTATATACCTCATATTGGTAAATTAAAGCATGTCAAAATATAGGAAGAAAATACAAAATTTCATTTTTAAAAATTTCATCGTAGCAGTATTTTTACAAAATAAAATAAAACCGAATTGCAAGGTATAAATCCGAAATTTACGGTAGCGTTACCATCAATACCGCCGACGGAAATACTGTAGAAAGTAAAAGAAAAAGTATTGTCATATTCAAGAATAATTTCATGCGACCAAAAAATCTTGCAGGATCAATCTATTGATAAACTATTCGCCAGGTATTATATGTCATTCCACCTCAATGAGCTTTTCTTCCCTTTTGATTTCTGAAGTAATTAGATTCATAACAACTAATCCTGATAGAAACTCGTGTTGGGTTGCGGATGGACACTTCCATTATCCACAAAACAACCGGAACTTCTTTACCGAGATCTATTGAATCATTGGTGCTTGTATGATCTAAGTAGTAAAGTATTTCTCAAAAACGAACGGTCAATGTGTGCGGGTGACCTGAAACCCGCGGTAGCTCAAGTCTGGAGGCTGGTGAACTTTATGCTTTTCGGACCAGTTCGCAAAGTACATGAATGTTAGTTCATATAATATTAGTGCATTCTTAACTGCTGCCAATAATAAGTGATATTTGAGATATAGAAAAAAAGAATACTGTTATATTAGTATGAGGATAAGTATTCACCCTTGTATTTGGAAATAATAAATACTGACCTTTCAATTCTCACAAATAAATATCTCCAAATGCGGATCAATCCAAAAAGTATTTCAAAATCACACACGTATACACGCACACATAGCTAGTTGATTATCATATTTTATTTATACAATGCAATATAGCTTGCATTCAGATTTTTCTTTGTTAAGTCACGTAAAAGCCATTTTAGATATCACTGATTCAGAATCCAGTTGATTGTTTTGATTAATTCATTTCAATTTTCTTCTTCAATTTCCCACAGACAACTTTTTTGCTCCATCTTTTGTCGATCTCAATGGATCTTATTTAAAAGAGCTATCTTACATTGTATGCTGCGTGGAAGTAAATTGAATTATCCTGATTATCATTTCTATCAATTGCAGCATTATTTTGATTATCATTTCTTTCAATTGCAGCATTATTCTGATTATCATTTCTCTCAATTTTAGCATTATTCTAATTATCATTTCTTTCTTCCATTTTATTTAATATCCATATATCAATAATAACAACAATAAGAATTAATAGTAAGAATTCGATTTTGAAATTGAATCCTATATTTAATGTTTTTCTTTGCAAATTAGAATTTTTGGTAAATTTTGATTAAAAAAATGTAAAAATTGCAATATTTATTTCTTATCAATTATATTGAAAACAAGAATTGATAAGGTTTTGATTTTTCAGTACTAATTTCATTTTTATTAACCGTGAATCAGATTACAAAAATGAATCATGATCATCATGAATCATAATTGCCGGCGGAAACTAAAATATAATGTATTTAGATAGGAATGTCAAACGGTTTAAAATAATGCCATGACAAATATTGTAAAGAAAACGGAAATCATGGTGTGCAAAAAATATTGATGTTCAAATAGCGTGACGTAGTTGCAAAATAGTCAACAAACCGGGAAGGTAAACATGTTTGCTCCGACTTACAGATCAACAAAGTAAGGTCAAGGTCAATCATAAGACGATGTATCGCAAATCAAATAAGCAGAATGAGCCACAAATTTTTTGAAAGGTAAGGATTTGATTAAAATCAGTTCGGTTTGACACAATTTGACAATTCAGTTTGACACTATTTGACAATTCAGAAGCATTAATTCGACATAATTCGACTGCGACATTAATTCCAAGGATAATTCGACATTGTAAGCAGAAACCACAATTTAATCGGAATGCGCAAAACAGTTCATCTGAAGCAATAATACAATTGCTGTCACGAAAGGGAAATAAGAGTTGCAAAGAGTAGATATGGCATCGTAAATTATTGCTTTCTTTGATGATTTTATGCATTTAATCCATACCGTTGTGTAAGCACAATATTGTTTTATAATTGTTGGATCCAGTAAAAGCCTATTGTTAAATCTAATCAAGTAATAACAGCATGAAGCATTAATGTCCAATCAATGAAGGGCGAATTGAATAAGAGGATTCTTATTCTTTGCTCAAAATTATGCAATTCATTTCCCCATAATAATAATCGCTAAATATTTATAATTTAAAGTCTGTTGATAATTAAGAATGATTGCGAGAAAATTTATGTTTAAATAATATGTTCGATGAAACATTATTAAAATATCACAGAAGTTATCATCATCATCGTCATCATCATCATCATCATCATCATCATCGACCGTGCAATTAATATTGTTTTGATCGTCACATAATAGCAGCAATAGCAATGATAGTAATAATAGTGATAACATGGATAATTTTGTTTTATGATCGAAGTGCGAATTTTGAATGTGGTGGGCATGGACAATAATGAGCATCTGGTCCTGGAATGCCTGGGCTGCCTGGCTGAAATACCATAATTTATTGCATTTGGACTATTTTCAGCATTCAATAAGAATTGTAATTTTCATTAAAATGACGTACCGATCCTGCTCTGCCATCTTTGCCACATTGTCCATTTGTCCCAGGTATACCTTGTACTCCTTGTTCACCGGGTTCTCCATCAACTCCTTTTGCACCATTTGCTCCAGGTTTACCGACTGCACCTCGTGGTCCTTTAGGACCTTTTGATCCAGCTGGTCCAGTACCTCGCTTGCCATCTTTTCCAGGCCGGCCAGGTTTGCCAGGTGGGCCAGTTGGTCCTTGATCACCTGGTTTACCTGGTGCTCCAGTTCGTCAGTGTCCAGGTGGTCCAGACTTACCATCTTTTCCTCTTTTCGCGCAACCACCTGGGGGACCAGTATCGCCTGGAAGACCAGGTTCGCCAGGTGGTCCTGGTGGTCCTGCTGGGCAATCAATACAACCACCAGGAATGTGAAACGTAGCCAAAAGTGCAACACCATTTACACCTGGACGTCCATCATCGCCACGTGATCCATCAAGACCTTTAAGTCCAGGATCTCCTCGAGGACCAGGAGGACCTTTTGGACATCGATCAGCTGGTGCGCTACATTCTAAAAAAATATGCTTTGTATTTAAGAAAAATTTCACATTTTTTATTTAGCTCCATATTTAAATATATGTAATTCTTGCTATTCAGGAAGCGAAAATCAACATATTGTTTTGTTTATTCATCTTTTCAAGATATTTTCATAAAACTAACGACAGTGAGATGGATACTCTCGTTTGGTCCGCAAGATAAAATTTTTAAAACCATGATAGTATCCATTCTCTTTATGGAACATTTGGAATTCATTTGACCGAAGAGGATAAAATTTTACTCCATGTATCGTCTGCTATTCCCTGTAACAGGAAAACTCAACAATTAATTATTTTCTCGAGTTTGCTACCATAAATCGATCAGCTGAGTGAAACCAACTAATATCATAGGTCTTACTTAAGATTACCGTATCTGATGATTCAGTAATTCTCAAATCTATACATAAATAATATCAATTTCAAATAAATGATACTACTGTCGCACATTAGCTGAGGTTAAATCAAACAACAACAAGAAGATACTTTAAAATCAGTCATTTCATTCATAACTCCATCGTATAGATCATTAATATCGCTGAAAAGTACAATTAGAGCGATCACGGATATACCCATGAAAACAGCTATAGTTGCCATTCCAAGCGATATAAATATTTTTTCAGTCATATTGTTATGCAGTCGCTGATGATCTATTTTCTCAATTCTTTTTTTCCAAATTTAGATCTGAAATTCTGAACATGGATTAAATGAGAGACTGGAAGATATCTTGAAATTGTTCATCCTAATGATTAAATTTATCAGTTTAATGACACGCTATGACATCTTTCAATGGAATGACGGTTTTTTCATTTACAATTAAATATTTTGTAAATGAAAATTTTAGAGAAATATCAAGTTTTCCATAAACTTCCATAAGTGATTCTGAATCATTGATGATGATGAAATTAAAAAATTCTATCTACTGCATTTATAAAGTGTTAATTGAGGAGAAAAAATTAAAATGTTCCGCTAACCTTTCCAGAATTTAGTAATCGTAACAAATGGAATAGATCGAAAATGATGATGAATTTCAAACGATAGAATCTAAAATAATAATTATGATGTCATTTTAATAATAAATTCGGAATAGTATAATTAAGAATTAAATCGATTTTTGTAATATTAATAATAATTTCTATTTCAAATATAAATTAATTATGATAAATATAAATATTTTAAGAATTGCTATATATATATAATTATCATATCATTGTAATAACAAATTTAGAGTAGTATATTAAAAATTAAATGATCTTTATAATACTAACAATAATTTTTATTTCAAATATGAATCATGATCAATATAAATGCCTTAAGAATTGCTATATATATATGCGTAGATATGAACAAAAATAATTATATTTTGTTTAAATCATTTTTTAAAGCATCAAAATATGATTGTAAAAAAATGAAGTGAATTTTATTTTCAATAGTGAATAAAATACTATGAATAACCGTGTAGTCTCAAATTTAAAAAACTAGCCGAGGTTTTAATACAACATGAATACACACTCATCAATCATCATTTTTAGGGTTGATACTTTGTCGTCTTTTTCTTCTTCTTCTTCTTCATCATCATCTTTCTTCTTCTTTTCCTATCTTTCAAATTTTTTGACCAAAATCTTTTTTTCATTCCTTTTTTTTTTCTTTATTTCTTTTTTTTTTGTTTAGATAATATATTTGTGTATTAGCTTGTTGTAATCATGACACAATGAATGTATGTCGACATACTCCTCCTTTCAAACTTTCAATTTTCTTCTTACCCAGTTTCCGGAATTTAGAGAATCTTTAAATATAAAAATCCTTTTCCTCCTCCCATTAACTTTTCTATTAAAAAAAAAAAAAACGAAACAAAAAAAAAGAAATACAATAAAAAAACAAAGTACAAAATTTATATTTTTTCATTACGCAAATTATATATTAAAAAAACTTTCTTACATTTTCGATTTTTTTTTTTGCGAAAATTTGTTTAAAAGAATTCTAAAATTTGTTAAACAAATTTACGTTAATTTTATATCAGTATGTTATTAATTATGCGATAAAATTATCATTGTTAAAATGATTAAAGTGTTTGGAATTTTATTAAAATGAAAAAGTGAAATAGCTAATTGAGATATGCAATGGATAAATGAAATTCAAAAATATATGATTTCGAAAACGAACACTTGTATGTATAAGCATACGTGAATGATATATTTGCTATCAATAATTGATATATTTCAAAGAGATAGCAACATAAAATATATATAAATTATAAAATAATTCAATTAAAAACAACAAATATGCAAAAATAATTCAAACAACAATAAATGCAATTATTAATTTGATTATAAAATTAATTTGCACTGAAGAATGCAACTTTTTGTGAAACGAAAAATTTTTTTTCATATATAAAATTAACAGATTCATTTCTGTTTTTTGCAAATGAAAGAGTAAAAAATAAAAAGGAATTTTTTTTTTTTATATAAATAAATGTTTTTGAATTTGTGATTTGAATTGACAGATCGAATGACATCTAAGAAAATTACTTAAACAAAATTCTTTTTTTTTCTTTCATTAGTAATTCTTACTTTTTTCTTTTTCTTCTCCCCTTCCAATTTATGTCAGGAAACGTCGAATTCATTATCACTTAATAAAAAAAAAGATGATATAGAAAGTGCTTCATATGTTGTATTTTTCAGCAATTTAACAAATATGTTTTTTTTTTTTTTCATTCTGGGATGATGATAATTAGTTAGTAAATTTCATCCATGATTAAAAGTTGTGGAATATTTTTTTGGTAGATAAAAATGAAAAATAAGTAAAGTGGAAAATTTGTGTTCAAAAATTCGAAAGTTATTTATAGTAAGTGAGTATTAATAAAAGAGATGGAAATAAGTGGAAATTTTTTTCTTCAAAAAAATTATTGATAGTAAATGTGAGAGTAGGTGCAAAATAATAAGAATTTAAAATTTCTTCCACAAATATAGCCTTTCTAAAAAAAATCAATTTTTCGTAATTTTTAATTTTTTTTTTTTTTTTTTGTTTGTTTGAACACTACTGATGATGACAATTCATTTGATATATAATGAAGAAGAAAAAAAAAAAATAATTTAGCAAAAATGAACTTTTGCTATATTTTATCAATTCTTACTCAATGTACTAATTTTTGTTTTTTGAAAACAAATTTAATCTAAAAATAGAAATTTAACAAATAAAGTGAAAATATTAATGATATTTTTGATTGTTTTGAAATTGATCGATTAGTAATTTTTTCTTTTATAAAACAATTTTTCGCATATTTCATTAAATTACAAATCGGTGCTATTTTATCACAATTATTTCGATCACCTAATTGTTGTGTTAAGCATTCACAAGCAACAGTAACCTCTTTTAGGCATAAATTTTGAATTCCTTCAAGAAGATATTGTGACAAATTTACAAATACCTTTAGAAACATTGTATTATTTAAATATTTCCAAAAATCAAATACATGTAGAAAATTCGACTTTTCGGCATGCAACGTTTTTATCGAACAATTACTAAATGCATGCATTTCCATATAATTGATTGTAGTATTTTTGAGAATGAAAGATGAAAGTTGTAAATTAACAAAACTTTCACTTACTATCAATTCAATCTGTGTTGAAATTAATTCAATTTTTTCCATTTTAAGCTCAAAAAAAGCTTCACGTTCAATACTTACTATTTTTGAATGAAAAATTTCTAAAATTTTCAAATTTTTCGGCATTTTTTGAATTTTTAAAATATTCGTTCGAAAAATATGAAGTGATAGAATTTTCTCATTATTAGCCAAATCAATATCTAAAATTTCACAATCATCAATGATTAAAATTGAAGAATTAATATTCGGAATTTGTGCAAATTTTGAATTTGTGCAAAAACATTTCGCAAGAAAATGATATAATCTACAAATGATTCCATGAGATATCCATTCCGATGGATGATGACAAATTTCTTGTTTTGAGCATTGATTTGCATGAAAATACCATGGTAAATTCATGGATACATTGTCGTCAAGAAGTAAACTGTTTGTATCGCATTGCATCATGTTACAATCAAATAAATTATTTCGAGCATGAAAATAGATTGGCTGAAAATCTCGAAATATACCATCAAATGTACCGGATAGTATTTCCGTTTCGGTAATAATCAATTTCTTGACCTACAAAAAAAGCATTTTTCATTCATGATTATTAATTGCTTTGTCTTTTTTTTTTGGCTTATTTGAATATTCAAGCATTTGATGAAATTTTATTAAGATCTGACAAATAAATTGAATTATCAAAAATTTGAAACAACTAAATAAAATAGAATCAATAAGTCATAAATTTTTTAACTTAAAATTCCAAATTAATAATCAATAAATGAATAATAAATCTAGAATTTTCAGATTAAAATTCTAAATTAATAATTAAAAAGTGAAAATTTTTTTTAGTGTATGCAAAAAATTAATGATATAATAAATTTATCATTTTTTCTATTCAAGAATTTAGCATAATATTCTTGGATAGAAAAAGCATAATATTGAATATTGAATAATATTGAATTAGCATAATATTGAATTCAGCAGTCTCGTTAAATAACAAAAGATGTGTGCTAAGGTAATAAATAAAATTCAAAATTAAAAACTAATATTTTTCTTGTTGATAAATAAATATATACAAAGATTAATTAAATTTTTTACCTTTGCTCCCGAAAAAGATTCTTCATCACAACGATAGATCTTTGTTTTCAGTATAACGAAATTATCAACTTCCAATTCGAAAAAACTTCGCTTCATAATATTTTTTATATGACAGCGAGAAAAACGAAGTGTTTGAATCTTGGCACCTTGAAAGATTGTAGTTTCTATAAAGCTAAAATTGCATTCTTCAAACGAAAATAAATTTACCGATAATGCAGCAAAAGAAGCAACTGATAGCTTATCAATTTGCGTTCGATCGATATGAATTTTATTTGATTGAAATCCTTGGAAAGCATTTTTCTCGATAACATTTATTTGACATCCAGAAATTTTCAAATTTTCAAATTTCTTCAAATTTACGAATGCTTTAGCAGCAATTTTATTGATTGTAGTTTTGATAATTTCCAATTTTTGAATTATTAATTTCGTAATCTTCGGTGTTTCAACGGCTTGTTTAATTTTTTTGCGAGATTTAATTGCTGCTATCGTATTTATCGTACTATATGAAATATTTAAAATTTTTGTATTACGAAATGCTTCCATAGCTAACAGTTCCAGGATAGAATTATTGATTGAAAAATGGCCAATTTTTTGATGAAAATTCTTCAGTTTCTTGAATTTCTCATTTAGATTCCATTTGCAATTGTTCAATTGGATATTTACAGCTTTTAAACCTGCGAAACAATCAGGTGATGCTGTAAGGCGTGCATCTTCAAAGATTACATCATCTATTGTTGAATTTCGGAATATTGCACTTCCGGCTAATTTTACAGTAATATTTCCACGAATAAAAAAATGTTGAATTCTGCGCATTGAACCTAAAAATTATTATCACTTCTACGTGCTATCATATTTTTTCGTTTATTTTTTTTTTTTTTTTTGGGCTTACAATTGAAAGTAAGAATGAATGTGTACTTTTAAAGATTAATTAATTAATTAAATATCACAGTCGTCTAGCAGTCTCACTCTTTTTCTTTTTCTTCTTTTTAAAATTTAAAAAAGTATTAATAAATTCTTCGAAAATGCAATTTTTCTTTTATCTTTTTTTTATCAATCGTATATCAATGATCAATGGAATTCGTTTATTTGTTTTTTTTTTTTTTTTCTTTCTCTCTCTCTCTAAATTTCCTAAAAAAAATTTTTTTTCCTTACATACCAACTACATTTATTTGAATTTGTTTTATTTTAATTCAAAAACTTTTTTTGAATTTATTTAAAACCTATTTCTCAATGGAGCAATGGAAGAAAGAATGGAATTGATAATAATTATTATTATCTGTTTCATAATCACTATTACTACTTGCATTTATCATTGATTATCATTCGTAATCTGTTTTTTTAACTTACTAAAAGCGCCATATTCAATATGTCGTATGATACAATCCCGGAAATATATGTAATTAATATCCGTTAGACCATTAAAACTTTTGCTAGCCAATACTTCGATGGTACTATTCCGAAACCAAATATGCTTAACATTGGTCAATTCGGCGAATGCATATGATGGACAATAGCCTAAAGTTGTTGACTGTATGAATAATTGTTCTGGTGCTTTTCGAATACCACGAAATGCCCATGGAAATATTGTTAAATTTTTTACATCAATAATCTGAAAATACATTTCCTTGAAATAATTTAGCCGGAAAATATCCAAATTAAATTTTTAAATTCAAAAATTTTGAACTTACAAATTTATAAATTCTCTTTTTGAAATTCAAAATATTTCACTTGCTAAAATGCAAGTTTATAATATATCAATTTAACTGATTATCAATTCATCAGATAATAGAATGTTGAATTGATTATCAAATCCACAAATTATAAATTCTCTTTTTGAAATTTAAAACACTTCTCTTGCTAAAAAGCAAGTTTATAAATTAGAAATAATATATCAATTTTACTGATTATCAATGTATCGCATAGCAGCACCTTTAATTGGTTTTCAAGTTCTTTTCTTTTTCTTTAAATTATTCAATGATCGACCATAAATGTAAGCCATTATTGATTAAAAGATTATCATATCACAATTAGGTTAACCTAGACTAATTTGTTGATCTTTAAACATGCTATTGCAAGAAAATATTGATATGCGATCATAGATAACTAAGGTATAAATGATTTTCAGCCAAACATTTTTTTACTATTTTTTTTTTTTGTTATCATTATTTCTGAAAATCGTTCATATTTTTTTGCCAGTTATTATCATAGGTGAAGTGAAGTGTGAGCCTTATCATTAAAATGTATTAATTGAGATAATTAATCATTTCATGTCAATAAAAGTAAACAAGACAAATTGTAAAATTCTTATTACGATAATAAAACAATTCATAGTTACAACCGCGACATTTCTTACTGACGTGATTTACGTGTTTTGTTGTTTTCTTCTTGTTTTGATTAATATTGAACAAGTAATTACACTGATTACTATATCTACATAATTAAGGTCATATTTTACTGCGAGAATGATCGGTAAAAAAGAAAAATTAAATGATTCTCAGAACGAGAATAAATTCATTTGATTTCTGAAGCATAGCAAAAAATGAGATTCTATTTAAAAATATAATCATTTTCATGGC
Organism: Dirofilaria repens; assembly: GCA_008729115.1. Taxonomy (NCBI): domain Eukaryota; kingdom Metazoa; phylum Nematoda; class Chromadorea; order Rhabditida; family Onchocercidae; genus Dirofilaria; species Dirofilaria repens. The sequence continues at coordinate 99,347 of SNRZ01000145.1, forward strand.
TCGATATAATTATTTTCTTGGCTTGTCTTTTTTCAAATACTTTTTTTACATTTATAATGAAAAAAAAAAATGAAATGAATAGTAATGAAAATGAATTATTAAATAATTTGTATATTCATACTTTGATTGCATATTGAATGATTGTATCATTAAAGATATCATTTGGTATTATCACTTGATCACATGAATGTATCACCAATGAATCAATAAATTGTATTGTTCCAAAATCGATTAGCTGAAATTTCTTGCGATACATTCCATCAAATGTTTCCTCACATCTGTAATTTGTAATTTGACCTCACATCTGTAATTTGATCAAATGTTTCCTCACATCTGTAATTCATTTAAAAACTTTAAATATTTGTATAAACATTTCCGAAATTATTCTTTTATATTAGCAAGGCTTTATAGCTTTATGCAAATTTATTCATTTATTATTTTCAAAAACTTTTTCTATCTTTGTTTTATTTTTGATTTCATGCATATTTTTACGCAAATTCGAGAATATTTATCAAAATTTTTGCTAAAACTCTTTTTTTCAATTAATATAAAACAAAATCAATTTTAGGTTTTTAAAATTCTTTTAATTTTCATGCATACATATTAGCATTTTTTGATTTGAAAATTTCAAATTTCAAAATAAAAATGAATTATGAAAATAATTCGTTTATCAAATTATATTTCATCATACTCTCATTGCAAAATGTTTATTTTCAATTCTATTTTAAAAAGCAAACCAAAATGCTAAGTGATATTTTTATCATGGCTTCTTTGATTGTTCAATTTTGTTAAAATAAATAAGAGAAGTTTTTTTTTTTTCTTCTTTTTTTGAGATTTCAAATAAGTAAAAATTTAAGCGCGGCTTATTTTTGAAAAGAAATTGAATGAAATCGAGAAAAAAAAGGCACTGTTTTTTTTTTACGAGTAAATCTAAGAAAACATTTATCATTAAATTTCACTTCGTAATGAGTCTTTCTGTGCCTTTCAGTTAACATTATCAAAATGTCGCGCTATTTTGACTTCATAAAAAAAAAAAAAAAAAAAAAAAAAAAACGAAGCAACGATTTAAAATTTGTTGCATTGAACAAAAAAATTAAATTATCAAAAAAAAAAAAAGAATACGAAATTCTTAATGATTTTTAGATGATATTTGTTGTTAGTTTGAATTTGTCCCATTTATTTATTGCACATTATTCATTAATGAAAAGCATTTTGTTAAAATATTTTTACTATAATTTTGCTTGCTTTCTCATTAAGGCTAAAATTAATACATAATAATAATAAAAAAATTTGAAGAACCATACTTTCCTATACAGTATACCTCAGAAAAAAATTTGAGGAACCATACTTTCCTACATATCGTATTTTATTTTCCCACCGTATATCTCACAAATACAGTATTCTCTTTTGCATTATAATTACTTTGCAACTTTGAAAAATGCAAATAATGTACAATATAAATATAATGAGGGGAAGAAATTTTATTTCTTATCACTTCTATTCCAATCAATTTATGCAAAATGAAAGAAAAACAAAAAAAAATTACAAAATTTATCATTTATTTCCATGAATTCCCCAGTAAGCTACAGTAATATGAAATTTAATGCTATTTATTTGGCTGATTTGTTATAAAATTTACGGTAAACAGCATGCAATTTTCCTAACAAGACAGTATTATTTGTCATGCTCGAAAATTTACAGATTAAGAGACACAAGTATTTTCTCGATCGATCGTAACCCAAATATTTATCAAGCAAGAAATGCATTATCCAATATACTAATCAATAAAACATGTATAATTTTATGAATTCATGATCCAACCATCGATATATCTCCGAAATTAATACGATTGTTTTAATCGCTTATAATATTTAAAATTTTTGTATTATTGATAAAAGGTCACATAAAAGAATAAAAATATATTTCTTCCAACAATGAGAATCAAATGAAGAGAAGCAAAAAAATAAAAATAAAGTCTTAATAAATAGCTAATTGTTTTTTCAAATATTTCTAAATTATCTTTAATTAATTATATGCGTAATTGTGAACAATCATTTGATTATTTTTTTTCCTTTGATTGATTAAAATATATAAAAAAAAAGATTGGAAATGTCAACTTTAATAATCATATATTGTGCTATTATTTTATAAATATATATAGATACATTTTATAGATACATTTTATAAAATGAAACTGTAGAATGACCGTATCCTAATTAGTTCATCACGATCATATACATTTTATAAAATGAAACTGTAGAATGACCGTATCCTAATTAGTTCATCACGATCATATACATTTTATAAATGAAACTATAGAATGACCGTATCCTAATTAGTTCATCGATCATATACATTTTATAAAATGAATGTAGAATGATTGTATTTTAATTAATTCAATTCGATCATATTGTATTTCATAAAATGAACTATAGAATCATTGTATCCTAATTAACTGATTTATTTCTATTCTATCGGTTATTTCAAATATTTGATTTCTTTTTTTAAAAATTTTTTTATTTCAATACAATCAAGCAATTTTGAAATTTTCAAATTTGTTAAAAATTTATTCGGTTCAATTTGAATTATTGAAAATTTTGAAAAGAATTTTCTTATCATTTATGATAACAAAGCAAAATTATTTTTAACATATTTTTCGAGATCTTATTTCAAAAATGAAGAGAATGTAAACTTACGAACATATGACGGATTTGTTCAAGCATAAACAATTTAATGGGCAATTAGCTAAGATGATGTAGAAATGATAACCAAAACAGTATAACTAAAGATCAGTAAATTGAACATTTCATTGATAGGATAATAACGAATAGATCGAATAAACACTTTTAGGATAGTAATTGGAAATGCTGGAGAGATGATATCAAAGATGATGTTGATGATGATGATGATAATAATGATAATAATAATGATGATGAAGAGTAATTTGGTCTTTTTAACTCTACTTCTTGCTCTTGATTCTTGCTATTTAAAAGCCATGTAGTAATTAAATTATTGAAATGCTGATTTTGTCAAAGCTAATCTTCCTCATGTTTAGCCACTAGCTCTATTCAAAAATTTTATCATGCTAAGTTTATTTAATTATGTCTTCTCGAGATTTTTAACTTCTCGACTTCAAATCGTTTAAATACTTATTTCCACTTTTTCTCATGCATTCATACAAGAATTAAATTTAAGATAGGCAAATTTTTCCATTCGCAATTAACTGTAACTAATTGATTGATCAATATGATCAGTGGAAGAATTGAAAAATTCACTTTCATTGAATGTAGAATGAAGTAAATTATATGCAAATTATCATTAAACAATTAGCATTAAATTAGTTACAACTTCTAACATATTAGAATTTAATTATCAATAATATAATCAAATTTGAAATTATAAATCGAAATTTAAACTACGATTTGACTTCGACCATTGTATTTTGCAAATTTTTGTTTAACAGCAAAAATTATAATTTTCATTATTTTTTTTTGTTCTTCAATGATAAGAAAAATTGAATCATTTTATCAATCTTATACTTGACTTTATCAGTCACATACTTGACTAAAGCATACCTTTTTGTACTAATAGCTAATTTTCAACTAAGGTTTCAAATTTTCAGTTATTAGTGCTGTAAATTAAAAGCCTGATAATTCACTTATCAATATCATTGTTAAAGTCTTAGTGATTTGCTTCGTTCAGAATTGTCTTATTAGTATTGGAATTATAATATGTAATATTTTATTGTGTTCCAAAACTGTTATTTAATTTCACGGATGTGTTAATATAACAATTTCAAATAGTAAACAAAATTAATTTAAATTTAATTAACTATAGAAATAATTAGTGGTTAGACTAGTTTTGTTTACATATATATTTATTTATATAAATAATTCATATCCGTTAGATAAATAAGACACATTCTCGAGAATATAATAATTATTTTGATTTATTAACAAAAAGATTAGAAATTTAGAATTAAAAAAAATAATTCAAAAATAATAAAATAACAAATTTTAATTTCTAAATTTGATTCAAATTTAATTTTCAATTCTTTATTTAACTTTCCTTTTAGGTTTTTTTCAATTACTTTTTCATGCTTTATCATAAATTTTAAATTACATTTGAATTAATTGAATTCAATAAATATATAAAAATAAATACATAGCCTGATAATTCACTTCTCATTATCATTGATTTTGATCAGTTAGCGTTTATTTTAAATGCTCGCCATATTTTCAAGCTATAATTGAATTTACATGAATATATAAAAGTTTATAAACCATTCATTTTAGAAATATCAATTTTCTTCTAAAATAACAATTTTATACAAATTGTTCAATTTTTTTTTATTTAACAAAAAACATCAAAAAGTGAATAGCATTAATTAGAATTTTATTGTCCTAAAATGGAAGGAAAAAATTCTCTCTTAAACTTATCGTTTAGGTTAATAATATTATTTATTTTAACTCTTTTTTAAATTACAAACTATTCATTCTCAGATTTTTGTATTTTTTAATGATTATTTGAAATTATAAAAAAATTAGAAATAATTTTTGCGAAGGCAATAAAAAAACTATTGCGAAGGCAATAAAAAAAATATAAAATTATAAGAGAAAAATTGAGAAATAATTCCTTTGCATACAATTATTTCTATACACTTCATTAGTACGAGATTTTATTAAATTTATGATAAGTTGTTTTGATTAAAATTATTTTTCGTTTCCTGAAATTGAATTTAATTATTGATGCTGAAAAATTTGATAAAAATCATCATTTATATATATATATATATAAATGTATTTAATATTTTATATTTAGCTTGACTGAAATAAATAAGAATTTGTGATAGAAGAATTAATCATCGAGAAATCAGAAATTTTTATTCAATCAGTCATCCAGAAATCATACCTAAAATAAATATGGCTTTTAACATTACAAATTGAAATTTAATCGTTCAATCCAAAGTTATGATATAAAAAAGATTGCTAAAAAAATTTTTTTAAACTTGGCTGAGAATAATTCTCGAACAACTGTATCGCTATCTATTAATCCTTAAAATATCATTTTTAAAATAAATTTCCTTCTTTCATTTAACACTTTTTTTTAAATGTTCTATTTTATAATATCATTTGAAAGTAAATTTTAAATATCAGACATTGATGCTCTAAAAATATTAAAATCATATAAAATACAAATAATTAATTCCTGAAGTTCAATTTCTTAAATGATTTTAAAAGATTGCTGGAATGTTGAAATTTTCAAAATTTTAATTACAAAATAATAATTCAAAAACTTATCAGAAAGAAACTTATTCCATCCAATACTTTACAATGTTAATTTAAAAGATTCGAAATCTTTCTACTATCAATTGTTTTTATTTTATATATATTTGATTTCCAATAATAATTCTTTCAATTTCTATTGGATCAAAATTAATTTATTTTTGATGATTTGCCAAAGTTGGAAATAGTCGAGAACTGGAGATAATTTGCTAAAGTTTATTTTAATATCATTTTTCGATGTAACTATAACAATTCCTGGTTTCTTAATAAATGAATTTAAATTAGTTATCAGTATTGAAAGTAATTGAACATACATTGAAGCAAATTTAATTTATTATCATTTCCGGAATTGAAATTAAACCAATTCAATTTCTTATCATTTTCAGATTTGTAATTGAACCAAAAATTTAAAGGACAGTTTTAAATATGAATTATATTAATGTTACACATTATGATTGTTTATTTCAAATTTAAAGAGTTTTTTTTTCTTTGTTATTTCGTAATTTTATTTCAATCTTTGTTAAATTTCTAATAGCTTTAGCATTTATTAACTTTTTGTCAATTGGAATTGTTTTTTTTTTTCTTTTGTATGAAAAAAATAGAAATCGTCGTTTTATGAAATAAATTAGTTGGAATTATTTCGATATAACTTATTTTATGCTTTTCAGAATTTGCTAAAATGATTTTATTTTTGAATTTCAATGTATTATTTGGAAATTTCATTTCTCTAAAATATCCACCGAAAATTGTTGCTTTGCAAAGCATAATCTAGATTAGCGTTAAATGATGATAGCATTTTTTGAGATTTCAAAAATCTTTAAAAAATTCCGAACATTCAAATGTAGAAATGATTTTAATTTTTTTATTACGAAACAAAGCTTAGATTCGATTCAAAAAGTATGATACTAATTCTGAACTAATTCTGAAAATTCCTCCAAGTTATCAGTCAATTGTTATTTTCGAAAAAGAAGTTAATTTTTGTCTTTTCTTTCTCAAGCTTACTGTTTTCATTTTCTAAAAAGGCATAGATTGTAAAATTTGAATTGTTGTAAAATTCGTATTGAAAAATGAATTTTCGTTATTATGATATGGCAAATTTCAATTTTATATCTTTCTGATTTATCGTTTTTTATTTTTATCAACTTATCTATGTAAGAATTCCATTAGACTGATTTACATTGCTCTGTAATTAAGAAAATATTGGTGCAAATTTTCGATACCTAAATTTCATTACAGAAAAAAAAAAAACAATTAGATATGGTTTTTCATATCAATGAATGATTTCATTTATTTGATATATCTGAAAATCTTATCAATTAGAAACTGACTATTGATAAAGCATATCATTTTAGATTTCCATTTTTTTTCGGAAGCATGAAATGAATTTTTGGAATTTGATTGACATATTTGAAGTTTATTGATGAGAGAAATCAGAAATAAGTAATGCATATGGTCATTAATGCATAGATTGACCATTAATGCATAGAAATCAAAACTAGCTCAATACAGTAATATCGTTTTGATACTACCGTAAGCGTTAACGTCACTTGAAGTGCGTATATGATACATTGCTTAAAAGAGCGTTTAAGATATCGATTATTAGAATCAGCTTTAATTGATTATCAGAATCAGCTCTAATTAAATCATTGATTTTATGCGATTTGTTTCATGTAGAAAAGATAAATTTCATGAGCAGTAAACTTGTTTATTTTTCACGTTTAATGCGTTTCACGTAAATAATTGGTGCTGTCATTCAGTGACGGTGACATGGATGTTTACATTTACAAAAATAAACAAAAAAAAAAAAAAAAAAAAGAAAGGGTTAAATACCCAATATCAATAGCGAGTATATGATACATTGAGCGTGATGTGGAATTGATAATGTATTGATGTTCTTCAATGATGGTGCTGGTGCATGATGATAATGGTGATAGTTGATGATATTGATGGTGATGATAATGATGATGGTGATGATGATGATGCTGATGATGATGCTCATAATGATGGGAGAATTATGATCGAAGCTTATGCTTCGATTTTTTTGCTGCTCTCAAAAATACGGAACTTCGTGGTGGACATGGACAGTAATGAGCATCGGGACCTGGTAAACCTGGACTTCCAGGCTGAAATATTGATAAATGATTTTTTTTATATTTCATGAATATTGTAAACAAAATAAATTTGGAAGTTAAGAAAATAATTGCAATCAAATCATCAATAAATTTCTGAAATTTTAATTTTATCGTATATCTCTAATTTCAAAAGTGATAACGTACCGGTCCTGCTTTGCCACTTGCACCTGGTCTGCCATCATTACCATCTCTTCCTCCTGGTCCTGGTTCACCTAATGCTCCATCAGCTCCTCTTTGTCCACTTTCACCTTGAGGTCCTGGTGATCCTCGTGATCCAGTTGGTCCTTTCGGTCCTGGCGGTCCAGTTCCGCGCTTGCCATCTCTACCTGGTGGTCCAGGTCGTCCGGGTGTTCCATCTGCTCCTGGCTCACCAGGTTCACCTTGTGATCCCTTTTGTCCTGGTGTACCTCTTGCTCCTGGCTTTCCATCTCCACCCATTTTTCCAGGTGGCCCATCTTCTCCGGCTTCTCCTGGAGGTCCTTCTGGTCCTGGAGGTCCCGGTGGACAATCAATACATGGAGGTGGTGTAGGTTGTGTTGTTGGTAATGCCGGTGGTCCTGGTGGTCCATCTCCACCCGGATATCCATCCATTCCTTTTTCACCTATATCACCACGTGGACCTGGTGGTCCTGTAGGACATCCTTCTGCGGAAGGTCCACAATCTACAATCATGCATTATTCTTAATCTTATTCAAATTAATTTTTAATTTCTTCCTTATTTCCTATTAGCAAATATTACATGGAAAAAAATTATATATTATAACTTACTACATCGTTCAGGAAATTGAAACTGTCGCTTGAATCTAGCAAAAAGGCTGGTAAAGGTTGGAGTTGCATCAAGATTACCGGATGGATGCATGTGCAACAACAGTATCCTTTGCCATGTATCATCTGCTACAGTCTATAATTTCAAAAAAAAAAAATTTAATTCTAACCTGATATTATCAAGAATCAAATTAAAATATGAGAGAGAATTATATGAATGTAAGGAAAGAAGAACAAAAAAAAAAAAATATTGATTTTTAAATTTAAAAATTCATTTCTTATTTAAAGGACATTTTTAATTTTTCCAGAACTTTTGAATTTTCGCAAATGTATATAAATGGCGAAATTATCAGCGAATCCATTAGTTTTTATTAGATTTTTTTAAGATGAAAATTTGATTAAATAATCAAAGGTTGACTCATTATAGATTTTTTGTATTGAATAGATTATTCATTTTTCAATTTGAAAATTTAATTCCTTTGCTTGAAAAAAAAGCTTATTTCTAAAATTCCCTAAGAATTTATGCATTTTAGAATAAAATGATAAAGTTCTTAATTATTCAGATAAATGATTAATCGAAAAAGATGGAAAATATAAATGATAAGGAAAAAAATGATAATTAATTATTTTCTTTTCTTTTTATTTAAACAATAATTTTTTTTTAAATTAATTTGTTTGAAAATTTTTATTTTTAAAAATTGTTTCATTCCAAAAACAATTCTTCACTATTATTTTATTTGAAATATGTAAAAAAATAGTGATTTTTAAAAGTATTTTTTTAAAAAACTAAGTTATTTCCATTCGTGTAGAAAAAAAGATATTCGAAATTTTAAAAACTCAAACTCGTTGTTCGAATATCGTATAATTAAATATATTTCTAATAGCTAATTTTATAGTTTTAACTATTATCATTTCTTATCTGATAAATTTGAAATATATTTTTAATTCAGTAAGTTAGCTATTTGGGAGTTCTAAATAAATATATGCTTGATGATAAAAGGTAAGGATTAAGAATCCGATCGAATATTGATAATTTCATTTAAATTAATCACAAAAATATCATGAACCTTGAATTCGCCCATTTCGTCCATAACATCATCATATAAGGTATTAATATCATTGTAAATAATGCAAACAGCAAGTAGTGACATGATTATCACAAAAACGCTGCATGCGGTAGCAATTCCCACAAATACCCTTACGCTCATTTTGCTACCTGAAATAATTCAAAATGATGTAATTTATTGATAATAATTTCCATCAGAATATTTCTTAATCAATGATAAACTTGAATATCTAGCAATAGCAAATGTGACCTTTGACACTTATAATGCAATTGATAATTAGAATACCTCATAGTCATTTTAAAAAAATATGAAGAAAAAAATTATAGGCAATATTCTTTCGTTACAAATAGCATACTATATATTTCTGGCTTTATTTTTTTTCCCTCGCCTAAATTAATGCCAAATTTTTGAAAATGATATTCTTATCAGATTTCCTAGCTTCATTTATCCCAAATTTTTTTTTTTTTTTTTTTTTTATATGTCATATCACGAAGCATTTTTATCTAATCATTCGAATCTTTTCAAACTGAATAGAAAACTATTTCTAAAACAAATTACTACCGCACAATTAAAATGTATTAAGAAATTTTCGCCGATATGATGATGATAATGATGATGATTGTTACCCGACTTGATCATTTATGATTATATTTGTTCGAGAGGAAAATGAAACGCTTATATTTTCGGTAGTAACATCGTTTCATGACCGCCTCCTTGTATTATGGCATTTAAATAATTTCTTCTTTCATTTTCTTTTTTTTTTTTTGTTTTACTTTTTTTCTTTTGTAATAAAATTTCAAAAGCAAGTTTTATGGGAAAACCAATAGGACAAAAAATTAATTCTTACATTGGCAAATAATTTATTAATTTAAGATAAAAAAAAAAAAAAAGTCTTTCATTTCATTTTTTCCTTTTCTCTCCAAATGATTAATGAGTTATCTCTCACAAAATCAATGATAATGAGAAAAAAAAAAACGAAAAAACATATTTTGATGTCCTATTTCTTCGCCATTTTTGCATATCTTTAGAAATTTTTTTGAATAGTTAATAGTACGAATTGGATGTAATGTTATTTGGACAACAAAAATTGCTCAATTTCAGCAATGATTGAAGAAATAAATTTCATCTGAAATGGTCATCATCATCATCATCATCATCATCATCATCATCATCATCATCATCATCATCATCATCATCATCAATCATCATCATCATCATCATCATCATCATCATCATCATCATCATCATCATCATCATCATCATCATCAATCATCATCATCATCATCATTGTCATCATCATTATCATTCTCCTAATTCATTTGTTAGCGATAAATTGAATTTGATATTTTCAATTTTATATCTTCCAATGTAATTCATTTCTCTTGCACTCTTTAACTTTCCCCCGTACCGTTTATTTTCCTATTTTTCAAAAGAATGGGAAAAAAAAAATTTATGAACAAATAGCTGAGACACTTTCAGAGACACACAAAATTATCAATTCCTTCGTTTGTATTGCTTTAAAAAAAAAAAAAGAATGCTGTCAATGATAGAACCAATGAATTTTTCATGTAAGATGAATGTTTCGCTTTTCAGCAAATTTGAAAAAAATTGTTAGTTGAAAAATTTTAAAGGCAAAGAAAAAAGAAAATAAGTTGATCGAAAGAATTTATTGCACCCAATTGAAGGAATACTTACAAATGTCAGCAGTTGTTAAAAGGTCATATAAATTTAGAAGCTAATGAAAAGATCACATAAATCTAAAAGCTAATGAAAAGGTCACATAAATTTAAAAGCTAATGAAAAGGTCATATAAATTTAGAAGCTAATGAAAAGATCACATAAATCTAAAAGCTAATGAAAAGATCATATAAATTTAGAAGCTAATGAAAAGATCACATAAATTTAAAAGCTAGTAATTTATCAAGCAAAATTTAATTCAATTTATAAGAAATATACATATATGTATCGAAGTTTTCGCATCAAATAGAATTATGCAAAAAAGAAAAAAAAAAAAAGAAAATGAAAATTATTCAACGAAGAAAACAGTTAATTAGGCCTTTTTTAAAAAATTGAAAATTTAAAAAATACTTACTAGAAAATTATTAAAGAATTCAATTTAAACTTGAAAGAATCGAATGAAATACAAGACAATCTGAATATTGATTATTGAAAAATTTTATTAATAATTTACACAAAAAAAAAAACATAAATCGATCAGTTTTTTAACACATTTGCTATTTCTTCCATAATTTTTCAATGTCAGAATATTTTGTTGTCTTCCATTCATGCATTAAAATTGTTTACAATTTCTTACGTCCTTGCTTTTTTTTTGCATAAAAATTTTGAAATTTCGACGAGAAATTCGAATAATTTTCCTCCTCTCAACCAATTTGTATTTTAAGTGATTCGAATATATGCGCATTCTTTCATTTGATAATTGTAAAAAAAATAAAAAGTAAAAGTAGCATTCATGCTATTTAAGAATTAATTGGAACAATTTGCAGATTGGTTAAAATTTTATTACCTTTTTTTTCTCACAATTCTCTATTTCATCATAATTCGGTATTTGTAAGAAATTTTTGCTAATTTATAATTTTATAAAAAAATCAAATTTTTTTGAATTTATTTTTGCAAGAAAGAAAAAAAAGAAAATCAAATTATATTACATATTAAAAACAATGATAGGAAAAAAAAGTGCAAATAATCATCATAATGATTATTTGTTATTGTATAAGAGATTTGAAAAAAAAAAAAAAAAAAAAAAAAAAATTGAAGAACCAGAAAAATGAGTTTAAAAAGTGAAAAGTATAGGCAGGTGGAACGGCAAATTATTTTCCATTCCAAAACATTTGGATGTTAAAAAAGAAAAATGTGATGAAGAATGTGACAAAAACAAACTTTTATTCTAATAGGGAATTTTGTTTTTATTTAATCTCTAATTGATTGCTAAGAGCAATATCATGCAAAATGTTCATATTTGTTTGCAAAAGAAAAATCATGTATTGAAATATGAATTTGCATTGATTAGCAAATTTTAATTCAAGAAAAAATCAAGATCAATGATCGAGTAGTAGCTTTTTTTTTTAATGAACCAATATAAAAGATATAAGCCTAGCTTTTGATTAGCCAATAATTAAGAAAGCATATATGCAAAAATTATATTTAAGTGAGTTTTATCAAAAACTATTCGCAATTATTGTATATTTTATTGTTAATTGGATTAAATAAAATAATTTTATGTACAAAGAATCAAAACTCTTTAAAAATTATCATTTAAACGGCAGTGTTATAAACGGCATTTAAACGCTTAATGAATGGTTGAGCAGGAGGAATCAATTCATCCGTTACTTTACTCGATTTTGAATCAGATGATTTCGACATTTCCTGCAAATAATCTAAATTTTTTTTTTTTCGTTAGCGAAGCAGAATTTAATAAATGAAAAATGATTTTTTCATTTTTTAATTACACTATTACAATTTAAGAAATCTAGTAATGAGTAGAATCTATAAGAGAATAAGATTTACATAAAACAAAGAGTACTCGTATTGGCAAAGATCAATCAGCGATCGATTTTTATCTAAGTAACTATTAGATTACATAATATGAAAATTGATTTCATCCATTCATATAAAATTGATCATCGACGAATTTTTATAATTAATTATAATTTTATGAAAAATATTTAAATGAATAACATACATCTTGCTTTTTAAAAACATCAAATACCGGTGTTCCTTTTCTAAATATTTCATCATTTTGAAGAATTTTCTTTGGTTGTGGAAAAAATGCAGCTCGAAGATTTTCCTAAAGAAAAAAAAAATTACAATATCATTGTTACATATTAAATGAATAAATGAAATTTATCATATTAATGAAAAATATTTCATTTATACAAAAACTTACCGCTAAACTACCAAATAATGAAGTAACATTGCCTTTACGAGCTTCAATACGAGATCGATAAAGAAATTCACCAAGTGCTGCTAACATTGATGCAATCATTCCACCCATTAGAATATAAAATATTCCTGCTACTTTACTCAAATTTAAACTTGCATTATGACCATCCTAAAAATATAATAAAAAGCAATCTCTCTCTCTTTTCTTTCCTTTAAATTCAACTCAGAAATGATACAATTTCAAAATTTAATTTTGAATGTTTCAACAAAATTGATAACTTTTTTATTGTTTTTTTAAAGTATTGAACAGACGAAAATAGTTTGATCAACAAAAGAAATGACCGCAATGCCTTGATCGCATTCACCTCGATCATACCACCATTTATTTTCCAACTTTTTCAATTCACCACGCTCTTGTAATGCAAGAATTGCTAGATTGATATGATCCCTAAAATTTATTGAAGAAAATTTAACAATTTCTTTAAGAGCTTTTATAAGTTTTATAATTACAATTTTTCATACAGATTTTAATTTTGATTTAAGTTAGATATAATTAAGACGTTTGAAAAATGTAATTAAAGGAATGATAAAAAAATAAGATTCAATTATCATTTAAGTTTAAATTAAAATAAAATTATTCGGTAGCTCAAATTATCAAATTATTTTGAATAGACGATAAGAAATAGTAAGACAGTAGATGATAAGAATGGAAAGATAGTGCAGAGAGTGAGAATATTTCGATATGAAAGTATAATTCTTCATAATCAGTAACATACTTGTAAGGTGAACCAAACGGTGTTGCAACTCCGTAACCAACTGAATTTAAATTTGACCCTGAAAAAGTTGTCAAATTAAAAAAAAATCGACTGATATCAAATACAAAATGAAAAAATGTAAAAAACTAAAATGACAATTACTGCTTAGTTCATCGTCTAATCTAAGATATTTATCAGGAAAGCAACTTGCCAACTTTCATTGTATCACAAGGCTTCCTCGTATTTGCATATTCATTTGCGGTAGCTTCTAACAAAAAAGCATATCGTCCCTTATGACTTCGTACTCTTTCGATACCTTCTGCATAGGTTGATGTGAATACCGCAGGTACCTAAAAAAATTCTCTTATCAACAAAAATCTCTTATAATGAAAATATAATATTTTTTTTCTAGAATCCTAATCATTAATGAATTCTGAAATTTGCTGCATTTGACATATGCAAATACTTTTTTCTGCTTGATCAACTCAGAGGCAATCGATTAATCTCAGCAGCAATACATCAGTACAGCATTTAGCACGGATGATTTTTAAATCATATAATTATTTCAATTAATTATACCTGTGATTCCATGTAACGCCACATTCGTTGATAAATTTGCACTGAACTGTGCTGAAATTCAAAAGCTATAAGTTTTCAATGCCTTATATACTGAATAATTGAATAAGTATGGTAAGGTTTTCTAACATTTAAAGTTAGAAAAAAAATCTGCGTTTTTCAGGTTACCTTAAAAAACTGCGCTGTTGAACCACCTTGTTGTATTCCATACTTAATTTTAGTTTGTTTCGCTAAATCTTCTACTGATTCAATTGGTGCTTGCATTTTTCCAATGTTAGAAATGCCGCTAAATTGGCGGTATAGGATGAAACGATAATCATCGTGAAAAACCACCAAACGCTACTTGCAAGGCGACCGCTTATCGATCTGATAATACAAACTTAAGTTTCATAAATTTGCATTATTACCTTATTGAAATCGTGTAAACATAAACATATTTAATTCAAAAAGAATATAAATATTAATTTCTTTAGTTTTGAAACAATTAATTATAATTTTCAACCTTGGTACTATATCAGTACCTTGCTGCATGAATGCAGCAAGTGTATACCATAGACAATTATAAACTGAAAAATCATTTGAAATTGTAAAACCGCCACCACTTGACATCTCTTCAATGCGCCATTCGTAAGGTGAAAATCGTGAAACCAGAAATATTACTACGGAAACCTAAAATCAATGATTAGTATTATGAAGTAATCTAAGATGCAACAAATATTATTTTACACAAATTTTTTGTTATATGATTTTTAGGTCCTTTAGCAAAATTTTGCATCACTCTATACTTTTTTTGCAATCATAAGTACTATCATACTTGAGGATATAATGATATCTAATTTTATGAATTCATATAGGTATTAATTGGAATGATTTCAACTTAGAACAAATTTAAAAAAAAATTTTAAACGAACCCCCACATAGGCAAATATGATATACATCCAAATTTCAGTACTTAATGGTTGCATGAATGAGAAAACGGAAAATTCCTGCTTATCCGGTTTCTTAATCATTATACTGATACCCGTTGTCATAAAAGGTTTTGAGAAATCAACAACCCGTTCACGATCCTGAAAATAATAACAAAAAATATTCTAGCTTTACTTTATTACCAAAATTATTATTCATTTCATGATAGCTTGGTTGATAATATATCACTAATAATTTATAAATTCATAAATTTCAAAGGAATATTAATAATTTAAAATTTTTACCTGATTTATAGTTAACGATGCTACACAAACATCAGCTTCACCACTAAGCAATGAACCAATTAGACCATCCCAAGAACCATCAGGCTGTTTAATACCATATTTATTCCCTTTGGCCAAGATTATTTCATATTTTTTAAAATCTTCGATTCTAAAGAAAAATTTATAAGATTTATATGTAAAATATCGAGCAGGAAATTGATATTTAAATTGTTGCATGGCTTGTGTTAATAACTGAAACCTGGCCGCAACGAGTAATAGAGTCGCAATGGTTAACGTTGAAGAATTTGGTTATAGGCCCAATATTTGTAATTACTTATGTTAAAGATATTTATGCTTGCGTAGAAAGTTTCAAATGACTTATGTGAAATAATTCGTTTAATAATGAAACAGAAACTTGTCACTAAGAAGTTTAAGCAAATCGATACAGAATCCTTCGTAACGATCATTACCATCACAACCACTTCTGTTTGTTCCACTTTCACATCCTCGTTTGACCATTACAAAAGGTGCCGTCTAGAATTATTTATTTTAACTTTGTCGATTAATAATTCGATAAATAATACAACTTCTAATAACACGGACACTTTACCGCCACCAGAAATACCTTGAAATTCTTTCCCAATATATTTTTCTTGAGCCTCTACAAGCTTCTTTTGCATTTCTTGTGCTTGCCAGATTATTGAAGGAATAAATTTTAAAAAATATATAAACTAAATGTTATACAAATATGGTACAAAAAGTCGAAAATAAAACAAACAAAAACTAATAAAAAAATAAATGCTACATATGCATTCTAAGCTCATTATATATTATCATTAATGATAATTCAAATTTTGTGCAAGTAATTCATATTTAATCGTCATCAAAATATTATACACTGACCACAATTGTAACCACTTTAAGCACTTTCTTCTGTCCTGATTTATCAAAATTTTTTCGAGTATGTTCAGCAATTGTTCGATTTGAAAAAAATCCAAGACCTTGTTTCCAAATCATCATCTTAATTAATTAATCAATAAATAAACTGTATGAAATCAATGTAAATGAAGAGCTTTAGAAATGAAATAATTTGGATAGGTTGTATTACAAATCAGCAAATAAATATAAATAACAATCAAATATGAAAAATTAGGCAGATAAGTAATTTACCTCTTTCCGATTAAAAGCAGATTTAATACTGGACACTAAATCAACTACGGTAACATCGAAATTCTTACGCATTCCGAAACGATCAAATTCAATATGTCCAGATAAAATATCATCATCGGAATCTAATCTTATCTGCAAATTTTTGAATCTGAAGTTTATTGAAAATTTCTTGCTATTTTAGTGTTTAGAGTCAAATTTCTGGGTCAATCTGAAGTGATGTTGTTGAATGTACACTTACGCCACGCAAAGCTCTTCCCAATAGTTGGCCATGTTCGAAAGTTGTAAACGGACGATGCGGATTATTCAGATCCATGCTTGGATGACAGTATATTCCAGGATATCCACGATTGTATAATTGACCATGTCGGAAGTTATGTCGGAATATCGAATCATTACGTCTTAAAACTGTTTCAAAAAGAGCTCGCAAGACGAGCATTGCGTCATGTACAAAACACGGTTTAACCTATAATAATGGAATTATTAATTTAATCTGAAATTAAAGGATTATTTGATAGAAGAAATAGATTACCTCATTGTCTATGTTAATTTTTTCCGATTTGAATATAAAATTTTTCAAATTGATATACTCTTTTGCTTCTCGGTTAATTATTTGAAATCCGGAAATGTTGATATTTCCATTTTGAAACATTTCAACGTCATAATTTGAAAAATCCTGTAACGAATTTAAAATTTCCGATCAATTTTAAATATCAAAAAATAAGAGAAAGTGAGGAAATAGCTGGCAATGAATATATTACATAATTTCCAACAATATAATGATATTCCAATTGACTAAATTGAACAGATCGAATAGCAGCCAAAAATTTTCGTTGTCGATAGGAGGAATCCGCATCAATTACTATATATCTAGATAAAGATAGTAATTATTAATTGTAGCAATATGATTGAAATTAGCAGAACGGATATGATTCGAGTTAGCAGAAATAATTCTTATAATATATAATAAATTTGAATAATTCAATTAGACGCGCAAATGTTATTTAATCATTAAAAAGTGCAGTGAAATTTGCAACAAAGAAACATTTGTTTATAATTGTATAAATAATAATTTAACATTTGTTTAGCAAATTATTCTTTCATTATTTTCATTTCCAAAAAATAAAAAAATAAAATAGATTGAATTTCCAAGAAAGAAATTTCTAGTGTATTTGATTGCCAAGGAAATTCAAAAAAATTGTCATCATTTTCGACATTCATCTATGCTGATTACTAGAAATTCATCGCTGAAATTTATATTTTTAATCATGAAAAATATCATCACTTCAAATATTTAGACTATGTAAGGGATCGAAATTTATTCTAAATTGTATAATTTTTTTTTTCATAAAAAATCATTTACTTAATAAAAAAGCTACTTGGTTGAATTATTCATTAATCGATTTGTATTTAATTTCCGGAAGAATTCGAGAAAATCATCCTCATTTTCTGGCATTCGTACCATTTCTGCTGATATAGAAATATTACTTTTGCGATGCAAGTAATAGAAAATCCATTGAAAATTGATTATTGCTGAAAATTGATCGCTTTCGAAAATTAAATTTTTATGAAATTTTTAACAAATTTTAATATGACAGGCTTATTCAAATGTATTATTGTTGAAAAATAATCATAAATCCTTATCTTAATCAGTGAAGAAGTAGTAGTTCGGTTTGTGTAAAATATATCAAAATTTAATTAATTTTGTTTAATTGTCATTTGACTTTTAAAAATTTTTTCAGATTTAAAAATTAAGATAAAACCAGAGGCCAGTATTTTAACTTGAAAAAAAAAAATCTTTTTGCAATATAAAATACATTATTTAGCAGTATAATGTTAAAATAAAATATACAATCTTTGCCATCATGAAGAAACATAAATGCTGGCCAATGCTTGTATAATATTAAATCGGCTATTAATTCTGCTGTTGGCGGACGAATACTCACTTGAAAACTGCAAATTCAATTTTATTTTAGTTTACAAATTCAAATTTTAATATTACAAATTTAAATTCATTTTAATAACAAACTGTGCTATTTATGCTAAAAATATTTCTCTTTTTCTATTTCTCTTTATCAACAACTCTCTTTTGTTAAATTATTTTGAGCAGAAGAAAAAAATCTGTTAAAAAATTTCCAGTTTTCAAAAAATTCCAATTCATTTAACATTTCTAGAGTTCAGTAATTAAACTACAAGAAATGCTATGGTATCATTCTTATTACATTTCAACAAACAATTTCAATCGATCAAAATTTTCAAATTTTTTTTTATGCTTTAAAATAATATGAGCAAATTTTATACATTAAAGAATATTTGTTATAAAAATGAACCTTATTAAATTATGTTTATAAATTTTACAGCTCTAAAATTTAATCATTTCAATTCGCTTTCAATTTTCATTTCGCATTTGTCCAGTCTTTTTTCGATCATGTATATACATACATGATTATTTTTAGTTTCGAAGTTTTACCATTAGTTTGTGTACTTCACGAAAGCAAAGTATTAATGATATTTTCTGTAGATTAAGAAAAATTAAATTTCATATATTCAGTACATCGAAAAATCACTATATAAATATATCCCTTAGGCATATTTTTCAATTTTAGTAGAAATAAGATTATCAAGTTATTGTGATGAAATTTTTGTGACATTTTGACTTGTCTATTTTTAATGCAACGAATTATTTTTTATTTTTGCATATCCTTTCATACTTAATAATTCTTACAAAGAAACAATAATAATAAATTCAATTTTTTATTATCAATCAATAATTTAGTGAAATTTCGTAAAATTTAAAAATTTATCATTCAATTTTTTTTACCATAAATTTTCTAAAATGTTTAACTAAACTTAATGAAAATGTTGATGTAAGTTATCTCACTAATTGTAATTGATCAATAGAATTAATCATTATCAATTTGGCATATGATGAAAATCATCTAACATTTCTATTTATGAACTTTTTGTCTGTTTATTTATCTATCAGAAAATAAGTCGTCTCAATTGATTAGATAATATTGAAACGATAATATTCACATCTTTTATCTTTAACTATATATATTTGTTTATTCATTAATATTATAATTGCTCGATTAAGAAATGCATATCAAATGTAAAATATAAAAATATAAAATATAAAAATACATATATATTAATTGATTAAATAATTTATACTAAAAAGTAAATAACGATAAAAGATTAAAAATTGATTAAATTATCAAATGATAACTTTAAACGGGATAATAACGAACGAACAAATTTCGAGCTTCTTCAGCTGGAAATATCGGTGATAAATCCCAATTAATTAATGGTATTTCCAAATTTTCAGTCATTGCTAAAAATGCTTCATATGGTTTACCCATATTACCACACATTATCGCCATTGCGCCAACTTTTAAATCATCGCATACTGCAAGTAAATGATAATTGATAAAAAATTTATTCACTTTTCCAAATTATGTATAAAATGTCTTCTAAGCTTGTTAATGATAGCTGATAATTAGAACTTGATAATTGATAAAAGATTTTTCATTCATCCAAATTATGCACAAAATGTCTTCCGGACTTGTTAATGATTACTACTATTGTTCAATTAAGAAATGCATATCAAATGCAAAATATAAAATATATATATTAATTAATTAAAAATAAATACTAATTAATTAAAGAACTCGATAAAAGATTTTTCATTTATCCAATTATACAAAATATTATCTAAGCTTGTTAATAATACTAATATAATTACACTCGACAACTGACAGAAGATTTTTTTATTTATCCAAATTATGCACAAAATATCTTCTGGACTTGTTAATGATAGCTAATAATTACAACTCAATAACTGATAAAAGATTTTTCATTTATCCAAATTATGCACAAAATATCTTCTGGACTTGTTAATGATAGCTAATAATTTACAACTCTCTTCTGGACTTATTAATGATACGCAATTGATAAAAATGCCTTCTGGACTTGTTAATGATACATAATTGATAAAAGTTTTTTCATTTATCCAAATTGTACACGACTTGCTAAAAAGTTTGTTAAAAGATAAGAGAAACAAAAATCATAGCTAAAATAACAATTTTACAAATTCTTGACTATCAATTGTATAATCTCAATTTTAGTTAAACAAAAAAAAAAAAAAAAATAACAATAAATTCATAGAGTCTTAATGAATGAAATAATTTTAATTAAAATAAATAAATACCAATATTCATCAAATTCCATGTATCAATTTCATCGATATGCAATTGACGATTGGAAAATGAAAATTTGAATGGATTATTTTCATTATTATTATGAATCATTTCACCTTTTTGTATTGTTTGCATAATACCTTTATCATCTTCATCAGGTTGAATGTATGTTTCTGAAAAGGTATATTTGATATAGGTTAATTCGTGCAACAAATGATTCGACCTTTTTTTTTTTTTATTAATCGAACTTTCTACAAATAGGTTATGAACTCTTAGTTTATAGTGCTAATTGAATTATTATTGAAATTCATGATATTACTACTGGCTTTTTTTTTTAAACTCATTAATTAATCAATACTTCATGATAAGCACTTGTTAATATGATTACTGAAAAATATTCATTTCCATATTTTCAAATAATTCGAGAAATTCTTGTCTTTCGGTAATTGCTACATATAATTTTGTAAATAATTTGAAAACTTACTAATTGGTATTTTAGATGGATATGCAGATAGAAATAAAAAATATGAAAGCAAAATTTGGAATAATAATAATAATAGTGAGGTATTTTTCATTTTACTTCTAATAACATACTGAAATACAATAAATTAAAATTCAAATTTCAAAAAGAAAAATTTCTAATAAACGCAATTGATTACATATATAGTAAATAATGTAGAAATCATATGAAAAAAAAAAAAATTAAACTTGTTAGAAACTTGGCCAAAGTGACAATAAGAGTAATGAAGTAGGCGGAATAAGATTGAAGATTACTGAGATCTTTTGACATTTCTTATGATTGAAATTTATGATTGAATATAAAATGTCGAGAGTTGTGTTGATGATTGAATATAATAAGTTTTTTTTTTTTTTTTCTATGCAAAAATATTCATAGGAGTCAATTTTAGCTATCGAATTATAAAAACTTTCGATGGCTACCAAATATTGTGCAAGAGATGATAAAGAAATAAAAAAAAAAAAAAAAAAATGCCGAGATTTATCAAAAATTTATGAAAATAACGAGAATCATTCTCGTTTGCAGAAATCATTTTAACGATAGAATGATTGTTAGTAATTTCTAACAAAATTAAACGATTTTGGAAATAGATTATAATAAAAATTAGAAAAATAATAAATAATAGAAAGAAGGATTATAGAATGAATAGACAGAATATTTTTTTTTTTTTTTGAATTTTTTTAAGTAATTAATTATAAATCGATTTTAAAATTATTGATTTTCTTTTCAGCTAATTTTGATTCGTTTTTTATATTATTTAAAAATTTTGCAAAAATTTTTAAGCAATTTCAAAAATTAAATAATGAAATTATTGCAAAATGATGAAAAAATTTATGAAATTTCTATGAAATCGCAAAAGCGAAATAAAATAAAAAAATTTATTGAAGTAGAAAATTTGTTTGAAAATATTTTTTCTTCTCAGCACTATTTCAAATTCATTGAAAATTAATTGAAATTTATCCGATTATATTAAAAAATTAAACGTAAGAAATTCAATTCATATCTGAAAATAATAGAAAAAAGATATCTATGAAAAAAAAAAAACAATAAATGTATGAATTTAATTATTAATCATTATGAAGAAATTTGTAAAAAATTCAATTCATATCTGAAATAAAATAAATTATATCAAAATTTAATTTTAATCACTTTCATTATGTATCAGAAATATGAGAATGATAAGATGATATAAATTAGATATTAGATATTACATATTACATACTACATGCTTAATTCTAGATTTAAATTCTGTTTACGATCATCAAATCGATACTAGAATTTATTTCAGGCCAACTATAAACTATTTTATTAAGCCTTTACCAAGGAAGCAATGAAAGCAGAGGAATTTCGATTAATTTTCAATTTTCAAGTTTCCAATTGATCGTTTCCAAGAAATTAAATGAGAATAAATAAATTTAATAGTTTACAAATAAATCAATTAAATAAATAAAAGTAATTTATATAGTCTACGACGGATAGAATGTAATTCTAAGTATACTTACTGTTTCAATTGTTTTTGAAAATAATAAAACTTTTTGTTTTTTTTTTTTTTTTCTTTCAATGCAATTTTAATTGAAAGATTGATAATGTAACTGTGAATTAAGAAATTAAGCCTAAATAAATTTATGAAATTAACAAAGTACACTAATTTTATTCCAAAAATTTGAAAAATTTTAACTTAAAATAGAAATAACTAAAATTGAGTAAATAATTTAATACTAATGATTTGAGATTTTTTTTTTCGCAATTTAGCAACTGAATTTGAATTGAATTGCTTGATTAAGAAAACAACAATAACTTCAAAGAAAAAAATAAGTATCGATGATTCAGATTCCAAAAAAAAAAAAAAACGGGAAAAAAATTGAATGACCATCCGGCAAATTTCAAGATTCCAAAAAAGAAAAGGGAAAACATTGAATGACTATCTGATGAATTTCAACTAAAATTTCAAAAAACAAAAAAACTTCTTCTCT
The DNA here is from genome assembly GCA_008729115.1 of Dirofilaria repens. Lineage (NCBI taxonomy): Eukaryota > Metazoa > Nematoda > Chromadorea > Rhabditida > Onchocercidae > Dirofilaria > Dirofilaria repens. The sequence continues at coordinate 122,873 of SNRZ01000145.1, forward strand.
CTGTATTTTCTTTTTATTTTTCCAATTTTTAGATTAAATTCATTTTATGATTGATGAGGGAATTTTTTTTTTTTTTTCATTCATTTCAAAAAGAAAAAAAAAAAAAAAAAACTAACATCATAGACATTTCTTTCTATTATGAAATAATTATTTCATTCGTTTAAAAAATTTGTGGAAATTAGAAGAACAACTTGTTTAATAAGAATCTCATTGATATATTGCAAACAAAAATGAAATCTTAATTTGCTCTTGAAAATGCTATTAAATTCAACATTGAGCTAACTTCTAAGCACGAATCAAAAGCTCTAAGCTAGCAAAAATAATAAAACACTTGAGTATGATGGAAGGATTTTGAAATTTGGTATGATAAAATATTCATGCTAAATTGTTTCCTTCATTTACATATATGAATATTTTTATCCAATTTTATTCCAGAACTTATTGAAGAAGCAGGAATTTTTTTTTTAAATAAAATTTTGAATTTTTTTAAAAAAATTTTGAATTTTTTTTTTTTTTTCGATTAGTCATTGTAATAAGAAAAATGGATGAAATCCTTTAATCATATCAGTATTGCTTATCATGAAATTTTATCGTCTCCAAGCGAAACAAAAATTTGTGATATAAGAAGAATGGATATCAGTATGTTTCAAGTTTTGCTAACAGAACCAACTTACGAATTAGAATTTGGAATAATTCTCGAACTTATCTGCTTAATGCTATCGATAACAAAAAAACTTTTTAAGATATGATTAAATGATCTCTGCTTCTTTTGAAAGCTATTCAAAATTATTGACTTTAATATCTCATTTTTAGCAATTTTCGATTCTGAAAACTATTTTAAGTAGGAAAGATGAGTATGAAAAAAGCGTTTGAGTACGTTTTGAAATTGCATGCTTTACTACATTAAGTTTTTAATTTCTAGGCCAATTAATGTTTACACTAGGCTAATTATTAATAAGATTTCTGGATTATTGGAACATTTTTCTGTTAATTTGATCATCAACAACTTATGCCTAATTGGTCGAATTATGAAACGAACTTTGTCTTTGGTACAATAATTAATAAGCAAATAGCAAATTGATTTTTGTTTAGTAATCGAAATTGAAATTTGAATTTTCCATCATCGATTTGATTGAAAGTAAATTTCTAGCTATATCATAATTAAGTAGACATTTTAATAATTTGAGAAAAGTTTCAAAAGATATTCAGAAATTTTCGTCGTCTTTTTTTTCCATCTCATTTTGATAGCATTTTTTTTTTAGAATGATTAAACTTTAACAGAGTAAACATTTCACAATGAATATCATGAAGAAATAAGTATACTTGAAGATTGAAAATTAAAAAATGATTTAACATCGACGGATTGCATTTTTTTTTTTTTTTTTTGAAATTCAATATAGAGTAGCTAACAAATGATAGCTTTTCTCGTATTGATAATTTGAGAAATGATAAGCTTTTTTCATACTGATAATTGCATTTATTCGATTTTCACGTTTAGCAAATCTTTTCAACTGTTAAATTTTATTCCACAAATTGATAATTTCAATCGAAATAACTTCAATTGTTCATTTAATGAAATATTATTGTTATAGAAATTAATTATGGTTTATTTTGTACATCAAGATTACTTACATTTATATTTTGAATGTACAAGATTTCTTTGAAATTCAGATATTGTTCCTTATATAACTTCGTTTTTAATTTCAGTTTTGAACAAATAATGATAAAAATTTTACTGAAGCAAATAATTGATAAAATGATAAAATTACAAGATATAAAAGAAAAAATAAACAATTAACACTTGCAAAATTTATAGTCTTAAAAAAGTTATAGTCTTCATTTTTTTAAAAAGTTATAGTCTTCATTTTTTTAAAAAATTTATAGTCTTCATTTTTTTTTTCATTTTCATTTTTATTTATTTATTTATTTTTTGTTTGAAGGAGAAGAAATGCGAATTCCTTGTTTTTCTGTTTAAAATTTTCTTCGAAGTTTACAAGAAGAGATATCAGTTTTCAAGAATCACTTGTTTATGTTTTGATCGATTTGAAGTTTTTTTGTGTACTCAATTCAATCGTAAATTATTTCAAATTTTTAATCTAATAAATAAACAAATTATATTAGAAAAGAGTTGGAAAATTTTATCTTTTTTTCTAACTTTTTCTCGAAATTTTAAAAAAATTAAAATCCTAAAAATTTAGGAAATAATAATCAAAATAGTATTTTAAGCTGAGAAATGCTATTTAATAAAGACTTGTTAAAGATTAAAGCTTAAGAGTTTTGGAAAAATAAATGTTCAGAATAAAATATCCGAGATATACGATACATATAGCAAAGCATAATTTTGAAAAGAAAAATACAAAAATTTAAATCAAATAAATATACTGGTATCGAAATAAAATAATAATAGAATTTGATAAATTAACCATAAAATGATTGATAACAATAAATAAACAAATTAAATTTTTTTTAGTACTCTTAATCTTTAGATAACAATAAATAATGCTCTTAAAATTTTTTGAATATAATTAAAAAATTAAATATACAAAAAAAAATTTTATAAACTGATAAGAATTTTATAAACTTATACTCATTACATTTATTGAGATTATTGAGGTTCATATTAATCAGTTGAAGAGAATGTAAAATATAAAATAATCAGGGAAATTGATAAGTATTTCTAATCATATTTTTTGATATCTCTTCTTCATGTTTATAATTGTCAGTTATATTTTTTATATTGCAAAATTTTTTTTGTAAATATTGCGAAATTGAAAAAAAATTCATTTTGCTAAAATATAAAATTTAAAATATAAAATTTAACTTTATTGTCATTTATTAAAAAATGATAAAAATAATTTTGAGAATAAAATTTATACAAATATTTTTATTTCTTTACATTTATTAATTCTTTTTCAATCTTTCATTGTTAGCTTTTCTTTCTTCTTCTTTTTCCCTTTTTAATTTTTAATATAAATGAAATCGCAAAAAGGTATATGTATAAATTTGAAATTATTAAATTTTTAGATGAACAAAATGAGAATTTCTACGATAGTAGAAAGCGATTTTAAGCGGCTATTTTCGCATATCCTTGCGAAAAAAAAAAAATGATATGATTAATAATAAAATATCAGTTTTTTTTTTTTTTGTTTTTTATTTTTTATCAGTCGTAAAAAAAAAGTAATCATTATTATCAATATTTTGATAGAAAATAGAAATATTTATAATAGATGCGATAATTCTGATGTTATTTTAATTATTTACCTAATGAATTAAAATGCATCTTTTATTACCTCTCTTCTCTCTCTCTCTCTCTCTCTCTTCCTATCTTTCTCTCTATAATATATATATATTCTTATAAAAATAATTTCTTTTGAAATTTTAAAAGATACAAGAAGACAAAGAAAAAAATATATGAGCATTACTAAATTTTGATAATATCATAAATGGAAAAAAAGGTTAAAAATGATGTTGTCTCGATATGTTGGATGAATGTTAGAAGTAATTTTGCAGTCACTCTCGAATGATTGAGATGGCCCGAAAATACTTGTATTACTCCATGATTTAATTATATTCCGCGAAATTGATGTTTTTCTAATAAAATGCTAGAGTCTTTAAGCCTATTTGCTTTTGCCTTAAACTTGCTAGGCCTTTAAATTGATAAGCCAGGTTTATCTTGTTCGCAAAAAAGAATACTAATCTCTCAATCTATAACTACTAATTTACAATTCCATGAAAAAAAAGCGGTCATTTTATCGTTGATTGACGGAAATGATGATCGATGAAGTCCTTTTTAAGGTACTTTTTTTTTTTTTCAAAAAAAACTTATCGTATTCTTTTATTGTGCAAAGCTTAATAAACGAAAATAAAATAAATGTTAATACTAAAATAAATGATTTCATCTAGTCAAAAAAAAGAAAAGTAAAGGAAACAAAATTTGAGGACTTTTTTGATTAAATCATCCGACAGTTGCTAAATCGACGAAATGATAATAATTTGGATGGCGCTGAGAAAATTAGATAAATCAATTTATTAAGCGTTATCAAAGTTAATTTATTTTATGCCCTATGAATAGAACGAATTCCTATTTGCAAGAGATGCATTGAATTGTAGAAATCATTTATCTCTAATTTGGATAGATGTTCCAAACAATTAAAGTTAAGCTCATTCACTGATTAACTTATCAGTCATTCATGATCACCTATCAATCACTCAATGATTTATTAAACATAAAACATAGAAATTCATTCATCATCAATATTTATAAAATTCAAGTATCACTTGTATTGAAATCGTTTAAAAAAATATTTATTAAACAATATAGAAAACAAAAAATATATTATATATATATATATATATATATATATGCACAAACATAATCACTTATCAGTCATTCAATAGTATATTAAACGTACAACAAAGAAATAATGTTGAAACATAAAAGAAATGCTGAATAAATTAAGAAAGACATAAAAAAAAAAAAAATCGAAAGACGATTGAGAAATCAATGAAACTAATGCATTTAAAACTATTAAAGTATTTTAAACATGTAATGAGTTTTGTTACTATCAAATTTTAATACCTCAGCAGATGATAACGCAGATGTTAGGGAAGCAGGAAGAGGAGGAGGAGTAGGAGGAGGAGGAGGAGGAGGAGAAGAAAAAAAAAACAAGATGAAGAAGGAGAAGTAGAAGAAAAAGCTAATGATGGACATGCCAAATCTTTCTCGAATAGAGGGACGGAGATGCAGGAAGTATTAAATTTCGATGAATCAGTTCCAGTAATTCGTTCCTGCAAAAAAAAAAATAAATGAAAAACATTGGATTCTCAATAGAATAATATAAATAATCTTCTAAAATCCATAATATTTAAAGAGTCAGCTATAAAAATTTTAATTCTATGCAATCATTAAAAATGCAATTTTCAAAAATAATTGCTACCTAAATATTAAGCTCATATTTGCATTTTGTATTTTAACGAAATTTCGATAAACTTAACTAACTGTAGTAATCATTCCTTAGATTGATAGCTAATTTTACATTTCAAAATGATACAGTTATATTTTTTTCGAAAGTGTTATCTTATGTAATCATATCAACCCGATAAGCTCCTCTATAAAACAGAAACTTTTATAAACTTCGAATAAAACTGATGAAAAATTTTCTTAAAAAATTACTCTCGGATGAAAATTTGAATCTAAATCAAAAAATACTCAACATACGTTAGAGATAGAATTATTACACGTTGGTGAGAAATATTTTCCTAAATCGAATCTTTCAAATAACGCTGTATTAGCACCAACATTAAGTACTGGTTCACAAGTTGAATAACCACATTTTGCATAAAATGATTGTTTATTTTCACTAGATAAATAGGCCTGAAAGAAATTTTAAGCATTCAAATATTCTTGGCTAATTATTTCACACAATTATTACTGTTAAATAGCTTGTTTGGTAAGAAAAAAAAATTCTTATGAATAATCAGAAATATGACTGACTTACCTTTCTGAAACCAAACTTCTTTGCTTCATCTTCTAACCGTGTCATTAACCAACGTCCCAAACCTCTACCTCTTAAATCACTATTGATGATAACAGATTCAATCCAACAACTTTGTGATACAGTCAGAAGTGGACATAATCTTGCATGACCCGCTAATTTATCCATTTTCTTGTCGATCACAATAAATGACATAGGAGGTGTTGAATTAAGCGATTTACGTAACGTATTCTCACGCGCACCTATACTTCGTGGCCATTCCTGACATTATATTATGGTCTAAAATTTTGATGATAATAATAAAATACAGTGAAACACACCTGGATGGAATTTTTAAAATAAGCTTACCTGATTTAATAATTTGATACATTCCAAGCATAAATCTTTTCTTTCCATTAATGGCACAAGAATATACTGCTCGTTGAACATTTACATTATTAAATCTAAATAAAAATTTAAGTTTTAAATTCTTATTATCTTTGTATTCATGTGTATAGGATCCGAAAAGAGCCAACTATATGTGATCGAGTAATTGGATCACCTGAATGATCGGATAACTGGATTAACGGATGACCGGATGATCGGATTACCAAATCGAAATAGAAGGAAATAAGAATTCGCTCACGGAATTCGCAATAGTGATTAACCGTGAAATCCTAGTCGTCCGAGATTGTTAAATTTGAAATACTGGGAAAGTTACATTCCCCGCGCTTTTTAATTCCATCTAAGGTAAGCTACTACAAATGACCGATTAGTTCATTGCTAGATGATGCTTCTGATTCTTGCGGTTTGTTTCAGAAATGCTTAGGCGTGATAGCATGAGAAGATTCTTTATTTCTTCGAAATTTTTTTTTTTCACTATAATAAATTTTTCAAATTGAAAACAAAAATCTTATCATTAAAATTATAACAATTGATTAAAAAAATTCGATATTTAAGATTAAACATTCATCTTTGCATTCATTGTCGTAGAATCGTAAAAGCTTGTTAAAGGACAAATTGTACGTCAGAGTGCGCTACGTGAAAGCGCGCGATTACAAATTGATACGTAAAGCGCGCGATTACAAACTAATACGTCGAAATGCACGACTGCAAATTTACGTGTGGAAACTGCGATTACGAATCGATACGTAGAAGCGGAAATAAGATAGGTAGAAGCATGGGATTACAAACTGATACGTCGAAGCGCGCGAATAAAAAAGTGGAAGTGACCGATTAAAAATCGATACGTAGAAGCGCGCGATTACAAATTGATACGTGAGAGCGCGCGATTACAATTTGATACGTCGGAGCGCGCGGCTACAAATCAATACCTAGAAGCGTGCGATTACAAAGTGATACGTAGAAACGTGAGATTATAAATTGATACGTAGAAGCGCGAGATTACCAATCGATATCTAGAAGCGCGCGATTGCAAATTGACACGTGGAAGCGCGCGATTATAAATCGATACTTGTAGATGCAATACCTGTAAATTAATTTGACAATAAGTTATGATTCGTATTTTAGGTTGATGAAAATGATTAAGTAATATTTGGTGCTATATTTTTTGTCTATTAATCAATTCAGAAATACTTTTCATATAATTTGATATAATAAGTGATAAAAATACTTTTCATATAATTTGATATAATAAGTGATAAAAACACTTTTCATATAATTTGATATAATAAGTGATAAAAATACTTTTCATATAATTTGATATAATAAGTGATAAAAATACTTTTCATATAATTTGATATAATAAGTGATAAAAATACTTTTCATATAATTTGATATAATAAGTGATAAAAATACTTTTCATATAATTTGATATAATAAGTGATAAAAATACTTTTCATATAATTTGATATAATAAGTGATAATGTCTGTATGTTGGGTATTTGAAGAAAATTAAATAAATATTTTCAAATTTTTATCAAATCAGTTAACACTTCATCAGCAATATCAGTTTTAATTTGATTGAGAAAATTGCTTGTATTAATTTGTGCTGTTAAAGTCCTACCTTATTTTATGCTTACAGTATTTTATGCCTACAGTAGATAATAAGTATTGAGGGGAAATTTTTAAGCATATTTAGTTTAAATTTATCAATCATAAATTTTCATATGAAACAAAAATAAATTAGTTAATAAATTAGTTTTTTTTTTCTGATATATTTATCAAACAACACAAATATAAATTTTGGAATGATTAAAATCTTTGATAGCGAAAGTTATGATCACGCGTATCCTTCTATGCTATAAAGACAGTAAGCATTCAAGAGGGTTTAAGTGGATCTTGACATAAGTTAAAAGTCTTCAACATAATTAAGGTATGCATTGTGAGGATTCACGCAATAATTTTTGCATCATATTGGATTCCATCTTATGTCAAGAATTGCTTGAGAGAATTTTGTATTATTTTTCTCATATTTCATTACAAAAATATTTATTACTAACATAATGTTGAAGTGCTCTTTTGTATATCTTTTGATTGCTCAGATTTTATGATTTCGAGAGTAGTTTATTTATTATAATTTATATATCTTGTGACGAATTTCTCAGAATATTTCAACAATAACTTAATGTTATTTGTGAATTTTTAGTCTTCCAAGAAAATATCAAAAAAAAAGAAAAAAAAAAATGGATGAAAGACCATCAGTTTCGAAATTATCCAATGATGAGAATAATGCTGAAATTGTTGTGCTTAATCATCAGTCTTCTTCCGAAAGTGCTACATTGCAAGTTTGTATCGATCAAATCATTCATAATGAAAATTTGTAGAACTCTTTAATTCGATTATTATCTCAGTTCTTTTCTTTTAGGAATTTTAATTTCTTTTTATTATTAGCGATCTGAGAAGGAATTTTAGGAATATTTTATCAAGAGAATCCTGGAATAATAATTTATTACATTAGGTGCAAGAAGAAGAAAAGGAATCATTTCAACCTTGTTCTTCTCATGAAAACGATGAAGCATTATTCCAGCTTTCAAATCAACAACCGTGTTGCACCGCAAATGGTATCATCATTGAGTTATAATTATGCAGTTTTTTAAATGTTTTGTAATTAAACAAATACTCGAATACGATAAATGTTGGTATGAATGTTAGATTTAGAAGCTTGGAAAATTTTCATTACATTATATAAAATTTTTCTTTTCAAAATTTTATGAATCAATTCAGATTTTGAAAGATTTTCTAAAATAAATTATAACAATCAACAAAAGACATTTATTTTCTTATTAATTGTTATCATCATCTTGTCCAGAAACTTTAACTTCTTTTGCTATTGTGATATGATAATGAATAAAATTTGAACAATGATTATTTCGAAAATATCTTTATTTGTTGTATTTATTGGATATTCATGTTTTCTTAATTCTTCATTGTAATGCTTCTTAATTATTTATCTCTAATTTTTAAATTAATTATCAGTTTCAGAATTTGTCGCTGATTTCTCTGGTAAAGTCTTCGTTGATCCAGGTGGTTTGTACGTACCGTGGGAGTTATATCAATATATGAAATATGATTTATTACGACCTCTTGCGAAGTTGCAAACACTGGGAAGTATAAATCTCTATGATTCTATACGTATGTTTCACAATTTTTGCGTTTTTTACGATCTGTTGATTCTAAATTTAATGATTTTGGTTTTCTTTTTCTTTTAGGAATCGAATTACGCCGACGAGGTAAAAATGGCGGTCTCAGAATGTTGAATATTGCTCGTGAATTAGCTGTTCCAGTATGTTTTATTTAGTATTGAGAAATTATGCCTGTTCTATAATATAGAGATGCAATAAATAGTCAAAAATTTTAGTAAGATAGTTGAAAAGAAATTTTACCATCCGAACATTTTTTTATATTAAAAATGATAGTAAATTCATATTTTCAGGGTTATTTTCGTGAACTTTGGACTTTATGGAATAATTATAGCGATAATAGGGAAAATGATTTCGAATTTGCTTTTGTGCGAATTATATCATTTCTATATTGGGCTGATGCTAACATTTATTTACTAACTGACCTTGGACCACTGGATGTTGAGAAGGTATATAAGTTAATAATAAATATAAAATTAACCGATAAATGAAAGTTTAAAATTATAAAAAAAAATTGAGATGAGATCAGTTTTTTGCAGTTGATGTTATGTTACAATTGTCGCTGGGGTGAAACATCTACGGCTCGGAAACATTTTGACACGTTTATGCGTCAGATATTGTTCGATATGAAAGATTTATTAGCTGTGCGAAGTTGGTGTGGTATACTGCGCGAAAAAACAATTGTTGATGTAGCTATGGTTCGTGCAGAGTATCTTGTGGTTTTAGATCTTGGAACTATGGTATCAAAGGTGAATAAATTGAAATTTTTAACGGTATTTTTAACGATTTCGAAAACTTAATTGAAACCTTCAGTTCTTTGTTTTATATCTTCACCGTGGCTGATTGCTTTTTTAAACCGCTAAACTATGGACTCAGAAAATAGATTGTTCATAAAATATGCTCTATAAAATTTTAATTGATACTGATTTTAACCATCAAGAAATCTTCTTTCGGAAATTTGAATGCATTTTATTACTAATTGAGAATGGTCCTTCATCTGCAAATTTCAATTATTAGAATTATTTTTTTTTGGAATTTTTGAAGATGCCTTTAATTATTAATTTTATATAAATTTTTATACCATAATTTCAGCTATCTTTAATCGTGTTTTTATAGGGGCCACTCAAAAAATGGAATTTAAAGGAACTTTTCATGAAGCTAAAAAATCTAGAGGATTTTACATGGCTCAATTGTAACATCCGTACCTTGGTTTATCTTGCATCTGTTAACTCTTTAAAACGATTGGTAAGGCTAAATTTTTTTTTTGGAAATTTTTATAAAGATTTATAAATTTTTATTTATAAAGATTTTTCGCGATGAAGATGAAAACAGTTGTAGGTGTTGCATATAACTAAATATGATCATGTGTTTTTCGAACAATTTTTTGGGCGATTTGGTTTTGTTGCCGATGTGAATTCGAGGTAAATTTGCAGGTTTCTAGCAGCTGAATTTTAATTTAGTGATTTACCATAAAAATATCTTCTTTGAACATTCTTTATATAAGTCAGCTAATTAATTAGATCTTAGTTGTCACTGAAATACATATTCTCTGCGATTCATGCTGTCATATAAAACTTGTTTCTCAAGTATTTCCTGTGAATAGAGATACAGTGCCGATTATTTGGTGATATTTATTATTATGACTAATTAGCACTATGCACTATTTTGGCGGTTTTTGTCACAAAAAAAATATAATATAATATATAATATAATGTAATATAATAGTCATTCAAAATCTATTCATTTTATGACCTATTCCCATTCATTTCCACGCTGTATGAGAGAACTATGCGGTTTTTATTTTGTCAAATATTGATTTCAGAGGAATTCAATTTTTCTGTTTTTTATGAGGAGTGTCTTTTTTTTTTGTTTTGCAGGAAATCAAGAGATAATAAAAAACTGAGGCGGAAGGTTCCCCCTTCAATATTGCAAGATCCCATTTATAGTGATCATAATTACTATGCTATTCCCGACAGATATGATTCTGAACGTGAAACTCAAGAGATGCCATCATCAAGCACTCTCTTGGTATAGTCAAGTTCTACTGATTTATATCAAGTATTAAAGATATTTTTCAAGTTGAATTGACTGAATTTTCATTGTTTTTTAAATTTCGATTGTGAAGCAAGTAATAAATGAGCAGAGCTATATATAATAAAATTTTTCTAAAATTTATTTCCACAAAATTTTAAAGTTTTATGTTCAGAAGGAGGAAATTGGCGATCAAACTTGGATTTCTGTAGAAGCACCTACAAAGAAGGTACATCTTGAATATGCTGCTCTGTCGTTTGCTCATTCGATCTTAGAATCCAGGAAAGATTGTTTACAATACTATTTTAGTGAAGGTGCAATAATTTGAAACAATTTTCTTTCTATAATTTCAGCGGATATTGTTAGTTAGAATCTTAATTTATTTAATGAAACTATATTTGGTTATTTTGAAACGATATTTGTTTCCAGTTTTGATTTGAAGTACTGAAATGATGTAGAATATTGTGGAGAATTCTCATAAATAATTTAATTTTGTCGTATGTTGGAGATAAATTACACTTTGGGAATATTAAGCTCTCCTTTAGGAAGTTGCAGTCATTTGGTATGTAATTGTGCTTCGGAAAGAATAGAGAGAGTTTTGGAATAGCTGCAACCTAAAAGAGAGATAGAAAAGAACAGAGATAGAAATTGTTTTGCAATTGATAATTACGAAGATAATTGATGCATCTTGAAATATAACTATAAATTTATAATAGTTTTGTTATTTTTTTTTTCCAGCAGTGCAATCTAACGAATTCTGCATTCCATTAGCAGTGATCACAGCCGATACAGTTATTCTAAATCTTCCTCCTTATTTGGTAATTTTTCATAGTTTTAAAACTTTTAACATATTCACAGTTTTTAAAGTAAAATCACTAAAATGCCTAATTAATCGTTAAGAAGACAAATAGTCCTGTTAAATTTGATTTTGAAGCGTTGCAAATTCCTCTATAAGAATAACTACTGTATAACCGTAAGAAAAGTTTTTAATTCTTTCTGATTGATTTCAGTATCATTATTTAATTGATTTGGCGACACCGAAAAAGAAGTTCGGTATTGGATTTCCAAAAGAAATTTGCGCAAATATAAAACCAAATCGAACATCTTACGAAAGTATTGTGAAAGTTCTCGAAGATAATGCATGCAATCGAATAGGAGGACAAGAAACGGTTTGTGTTTAAGAATGTTTTTTTTTTTTTTTTTTTTTTTACGGTGCTTTAATTTTATTTTTGTTCGATAAAGAATGATATAGTTTAAAATACTGCAAATTTTTATATTGTTTTTAATAACAAATAAGACGAAATTTTTCTGTTTAATAATGATTCCTTTTAGCTAAAAAGTGATCACTGAAAAGCATAATTCAAATTTGACTCATTTTTGATTTTGCTACTTTTTTTGAAAGGAATTAGATTAGAAAGAAATTTAAAAAAGTTTAGATTTACTATTAAATAATTCTTACCATTACTATTAAATGAATATTCGAAGCAAAATATGAATTTAACAATTCTAAAGATTTTCTTTATTAGGACGACAATTGATTGATAACCGATTTTTAAACCTATAATAAGCCAGATTGTGATGACGATTTCTTTGAGAAATATGGAATGATCTACTTTCCTTTTTGGATTTTAATCATGCTAATATCGAACGTGCATTTCGATTTTGTTTTAGAAAATGAACTAAATACTGCGATGAAATATTTCCTTCATAGTTCTTTAAAATTTGTTGTTTCAGAATGTGGAGGAAGCCGAAATACATGTTATGTTAGATTATTACCGTAAGGAACGAGTAGTTCATTTATTTAATCTTGCAATGTTAACATTTTTTCCAAAAATATTGCGTCTTCATTTTACTGCTGCTGGCGCAAGTATGAAGAAATACTATAAATACAGGTAATTTATCTATATTTTAAGGAACTTAGTAATTGATTTATGTTCTAAAAATCTAATTTCCTTAAGTTTTTAAAAGTTATGATAATGCTGCGATCGAAATCTTTGTCATCTGGATATGGCTTATTTGTGACTGAATATATTTATAATGATTTATTAGATAAATACTTTTATAGACCACGCTCGACATCAAATAACAATGCTTTATTTTTGCGTTATTTGACAGTTTTCGAGTTAACTCTGAATTGTTTGACGTTTCAAGTATGTTCATATATTTGTATGTTAAAGTTTTTTTTTTCTAGAAAGGAATTTTTGATAAAAGAAGAATCATGACTGCTTATTCTTTGCATTAAAAAGACTAGATAGTTGTAATTTTTTTTGCATCATAAAGAGAAATCGTATTTATTGAGAAATGAAATTAACTTAAACCTAATTTTTAATTGCAGATTCCAAACGTTATTTCCTATTCTTTGATGCCCAATCTTGAAGAAGTTTATATAACATTGAGTGGTCTTCCACACTATGAAACTAGGACGACGCAAAACATCATGGAATTCTTCAGATTTTTCATGCAACCGAAGGAGCGTCTCAGGACAGTCGTATTTCGAGTCAATGCACCGTAAGTTTTAATATTTTTTTTCTATGATTTCAGTCAAAGAATCACTCAGGTCATTTTTATTAAGTTTTTAATCAACTATTCCGCAAAATGTTATTAATGAATTCACTGATATTTTTTATAAAGGAAAAAAATAGTTTACTGAGTTAAGTTTTTTTATATTATATATGTTACAGTTGATTTTTAAGAATGGAGAAATTTTTTTTTAATGCTCTGAGCAAATAGGGTTTTCGATATAAGAGCTGAAGTTTGCAAACATTCGACTCGAAACAAGTTAGATGTCATTTTCTATAATACTGAAAATTACATGCTGAATATTCATCTATTTGTTTCAAATGGTATGAATGTTTTAATTCTCCAGGCTGTTTTTTAAATTTTTCGAATCTTTGACAACAGCCGAGATGCCTAGGAATGGCATGCCTTCCCGATTGGAAATTTTGGGAGTTGTGTGCTGCGGTGAGTTAATCTAATAACATCAAATTGGCTATCAGCTGAGTTGCATTATGTGAAATTCTAAAAAGTGATAGTACATGGAATAAAGTAAAGAATTTTTCTTTCTTTTCAGTATATTCTCGTTAATTGATGAAGAATCGTTATTTTAAAATGAAAGTTGAAAGTCCGTCAGGTTTTGTCTTTTTTCAGTTCCTGAGATGGAGACACCAAAGATATTGTCGGCTCGCATACATAAAGCAATTGAAAATGTCGATCCTAATTTACGAAGACAGTTAAAAAAACTGATTTTGGATGGTCGAGTTTGGGGTGCACTTTCTACTGAACATCTAGCATATGTTCATGATCTTTTGCTAAATTGTACATTTGAAGCAGAGCTTGCACCAGACGATTGCAAAGATCTTAAGGTTAGTTCAGATCAGTATATTTTTTTAAACGCGTTAAATCAGTCATTAAATTTAATTCATTAGTATTGTGCTTTTGCCTTGTATAATTTATAATACACTTATTTATATATGTCAGTTCGAATTTTTCTATTTGCATTCAGTATATTAGTAAGCGCAAATACTCTCCTTTTGTTTCACTCATTTTTGTTGCAGTTGTAACTTTTCGTTCTATCTCAAACAGGAAAAAAAAAGCAAAACTTAATTTTTTTTTTTTTGAACTCTAATTCTTCAGCAAAAAGCTTACCTTTTTTGAACGTTAATCTAAAATAGCATGAATGAAAGCAATTTTAATTATATTAACAAAGTAGAGTTTTATTTTACTAATAATCAATGTGAAAAATTCACTAAGAAATATATTTTTTATTTTATTAATATATATTTGAATACTATGAAATAATATGCTAATCAATTCGGAACGCATTTTGCAGATGATGACAGGATATTTATTTGTAAGACTACATTCATTAATAAGTAATGCCTACTATTTATCTGAACGTATAAAATGAACTTATAAAATTTGTGATCTAATGTAATTTCAGTACCATCGCATTTATGGAAATAAAGTCATTGTAAATACGAAATGTCCAGATAATAGCGAATCGGAAGATAGCGAATCGTGTAAGTTGATTCACTATAAAGTAGGATCTTTTCATTTTATAGTATAAATTTTTTATTTTCTTGCGGTTTATTTGAAGCATATTTTACGAAAAATTTTAGCAGCGCTAGATGCTGGAGACGAATATTTGTTGAGATCCGATTATTCTGATAGTACAGATGAAAAAAATGAACGTCGAACATTTGCAGAAGTTTTGAACTCGATGGTTGAGAAGAAAAGTATAATTTCTCGTAATTATGTATGAATATAATAATTAATCATTATTTAATGAGAAATAAAGTGGTATGACTACTTGAGAATAGCATTATAAGTGAGAAACTATTAGATGAGGCGGCACCGTTTGAATGTAGAAAAAAAGAATTCATTTGCATATTGAAGAACGGAGAATAATTTTTGATAATAGTTCAAAACAAACCCTTTTACCATCTATTTTTTTCACGGATGTTTTCCGTAATTTTATATATGAACGCAAATAGGAAACTTATAGCACCAATGATTAATGGTTTTTTATGAAAAGCCATTTTCGGGTTTATGCATTACTTTTGCTTCATTTTATTATCATAATATAAGTTTAGACTACATGTGAGAATATTATTTATTACTTTTGCTCGAATTCACTTAAAAATTTTATAATAAATTAGAAATGAATGCTCCAATATTAGAATTTTTTTGTTCGTATATAAAATTATGTGAAATTTTCTTGAAAAGAATAGCTGAAATCTTTATTGTACATGCACTTTTTTCATACCAAAGTGAAATAAGCTCTGAGCGATTAAATAATTATGAAAATATTATCTATTTTCATATGAATACGTTGATCGGATTTTCAGCAGCATCAACAAATTGAGAATAGTTTTTTCTTCTTGTGAATTATATGATGCATTGTTTTTGTAAGACTATTTAATATTAAATTTGATGAAATCACTTTAGACAGATCTATCAATTCATTCCAATCTAACAACCAAGAAGTCGATAATAGTACTACAGGATTTTTATCGTGGAACCAAGGTTTTAAATGTTCATCATATCAATGTTTCTTTATTACCATGTTCTTTTTTTTAATCAATATTACTCGAACTTTTCCTCATTTCTAAAGTTATGATAAAAAGATTTTATTTTAGTGGAATAGGTTTAGATGTCAAAATATCTTTCACCTCTTATAAGTCTAACTTTTTGCCATTAGTTTCGATTTTATGTTATTAATGTCCAGACATTTCCCATAATTCAATTACTAGTATAAATTGAGTTTAATAATTATGTTTAAACTTTAGCATTCTCGTTTAGAAAAACGCAACTCGAAAGCATTTTGAAGATGATACAAAAAAATATAACTGATGACGCAAAGAAAAGCCATCTTCGAATACTTTTATTTATTTTCATGCTATATTTACTAATTCTAATTTTAAAGTAGTTTTATTTTTTGTTGAATTAGATCTTATATACTAGCGCATTATTCCGTATTTCGCTAGTGAAAAGTAGCAGTGTACATTATATTATACCTTAGACTTCCTCAAACTTGGTTAAATTTACGGAGTTATTAAGCGTGAAAGTTTAAAATATTAAGAATGAAATGGACTTATTTAATTTATGTTTGAGAAAAATTTCCACGAAAATTTCTACTTCGAAGGCGAAAGATTACTAAAAACTCAATAATATCATCACATGTGCCCTGGCATCTTCGAACAAGTGCAATAAAACGTAAATAAGTTTGCAATTTTTCATGTTTTCAATTTTCACTAATTTTATTAATGAAATAGACTTATTCAGTTTATATTTGAGGAAAACTTCTACTTCGAAGACAAAACAATGTTAACGAATCAGTAACATCATCAGATGACGAATGGCATCCTGTAACGAGTTCAAAAAAACGTAAATAAATTTATAATTTTTTTATATCTGTTGCTTTTTCAGTTTTTGCTTTGTTAAAAATTTCGTACATGCGGAATGAATTTATTTAATGAAGTTAACTTATTCAACTTATATTTAAGGAAAACTTCTGCTTAGAAAGCAAAACAATGTTAACGAATCAGTAACATCATCAGATGATGAATGGCGTCCTGGAACAAGTTTTAAAAAACGTAAATAAACGTTTTCCTTATATATATATATAGCACATTTTTTCGCTTTTTATTGATTTGTTGAGAAATTTGATATATGATTTCGTAGCTAAGCAGGATATATATCATGCACTTTTTATTTTATATCATTAATTTTGTTATCATCATAATTATATGGAGTTGTTACATTGCACAAGTTTTTCAACACTTCGTTGTTCTTGTTATTATTCAAATTTTAACTATTCTGCCTTTGGCACAATTGAACTTCACTTTTAGATCAATTCAGTTTGACATTTTCTTATCTTTATAATTTCTTAAATTGTAAACGTTCTGCCTTTGGAATTATTGATTTTCACTTGTAGATCATTTCAATTTCAAATTTTATATACTTTTTTTAATATTTGATCAATTTAATTTATATTCTGCTTTTTGTTTAGAGTATGCATGTTAGTGTGATTTTTTCTCTTGTTCACAATTTCAGGTTTTTTTTTTCAGGGCTCAATTTAATATTTATTTTATATGTATGTAGAAAGCTTTAATATTTGAAACGTTGAATGAAGTTGCATTTTGTCTATGAAGGAAATCTTATGTAATGAATTTTTTTAACCATTTTTTTTTTTTTTCGTTTTTAATTTTACTGTTTTATTATTTATTTCATAACATTGACGAGAATTTCAGCTATACTAATAATGAATCCAACCACAGAGTGCAAATTGATTGATCTAGAAAATTAAATAGATTGAAAATTTGAGTTGTTGCTGAAAGATTGGTTTGTATCTTGAATTAATTTTTTTCGAATTGATTTTGCAAAAATTCTGGTCATTGTTTTTTAGGAAACGATTTATGAATCTCAGGAATGTTGACTTTAGAACATATTTGTTTCTAAATTTTCATTCTACTTTTTAGTAGAATTTTCTCTTTTTTATCACGAAGAATTACTTAAATATTTGATGCTAGTGTCATTTGATGGTAATGTAATCTTTTTCCCTCTTATTTGCAATTCTCAGGTTTTTTCTTCTTAAGAAGAATTACTTAGATATTTGACATTCTCTATGTGCAATTAGTCTAAATATAATACATTTTGCAAAACAAAATTATATTTTAACAAATATTTGGCACTAAATTGCATTATAAAATCTTCAAATTATTTCTAGTAATAAATTTTGTTATGCTAAAATTAATTTTTATAGAATAAATGAATACTGAATAATGTATTCGTTCGCAAGTATTGTATTTTAAATGTGCAGAAGTAGTTTTATTTAGAATTTTGTAAACTACCTAATAGAATAGTTTTTTTTTTTTTGTATTTTCAATTTTTCTTCTCTTATTATGGAAAATGTACATCGTACATTGAATCACAGAATGATTTCGAATCTCAAATTGCATTGATATTTAACCGAAAGCAAATAAATATTATGAATGGTTAATATGAAACGGTCTTCTTCAATGTAATTCATTTTAGTTCATTTATCATATATTAGTTCTCTGAAAAAAAATGAACGAATGTTTTAAGAAGCAAATTTTAGAAAAGGAAAAATTGCTAAATGATTTGTCAATCATATCATAAACTATTTCTTAGCCTAACATATTGTTGATTATATAAGGTTATGTTTTTAGTCGAATGATAAGGAGAAGAGTAGAGCAACTCCTAATGATCATTAAAATTTCAAATTGATGATGCAATGATTGATTTTTGAACTTAATTAAATTTGTCAACATCTTTCGGAGCTTTCATTGATTTTATTTTTTGATTTATGAATGAAGTATTGATAAGCGAAGCGATAAATTTATAATCAAATTTAAATTAATTTTATAGAAATGATTATTTTAAATTAAATAAGCAATTACTCTACGATAATTTCTTTTTTGCCAATATTATTACGGAAAGGATTAGCTAGAATTAATCTTCTCTAATTAAAACTTGTCGATGGAAAAAAAAATCTGAAAAATTTTTAATTTTCATATACACATAACTATAATAGGTTGATATAGAAATTAAAATTAGTAATGAATTGAAAATAATTAAATTAATCATGGAACCTGAAATGATATTGTTTTTTTTTTTTCATTTTCCTATCCTATAATTTTGTTATTGAATAGAATAATACGAAGCAGTTAATCGCCAATTGCATATTCAAGACTCTTGTCACATATATTATACTAAATACAGTATGAATATTAGAGAAAGGTAAAGGTACTGTAACTAATAATCAAGATTTCTGTAATTGCCTTCAAAATTTTAGAATTAAAATATGATATGTATATATCAAATATAATATCAAATATTCGAATTAAAGTATATATCAAATAATGAACCAATTGTTAGTGTTGCATCCTTCATTTTCTTTTCTAAGCATAATTGTTGCTTCATTTGATTGAAATGATAAAATCTGATGATAATAAGCTGATGCTATTCTGATTGAAATGAGACTGAAATAATTTGTGATAATATTTTTATTCAAATCTGTTGATAACAAATAAGTTGATGCCATTCTGAGACTGAAATGATTAATGCTAAGATTTCTATTCAAATCTGATAACAATAAATAATTTGATGTTATTGTGAGACTGAAATAATTCGCGATTTTTGTTCAAATCCGACAACAATTTGAATAAATTAATGCTATTCTAAGATGAAACCGAAATGATTAATGATAAGATTTTTATCAAAAACTTTATGAAATTTACAGATGTTCGTTTTATCATTGTTGCCAATATTCTTCTCTATCACAAATGGCTTCCGAACACAAAGTGCTGGTGTACGAGGGATTCTGATGTGTGGTGATGTACCTCTGGCAAATACAAAAGTAAAATTATGGGATGAGGATTGTTAGTTTATCATTGTAAAAAAAAATTTTTTTTCAAATTTACTCGACTTACTGAATCATTGAGAATCTGTTCATGAAATTTATAATTCTATTGAAATTACTGGGCAAGAATTCTGTTATCTCAACTTAATGAAGAAGCTATTTCTTGGCCGAGAATTTTTTCAGTCGAGAATGAGTTTTGTCTTAAGGAAATTTCACATTGCAATTTTATTGCAAAATAAGTGCATTTTAATTTTTTCGTCGCGATCAAATAAGAATGTTGCTCTGATCAAAAATAAATTTTGCATCAGTTTCTTTAATTTAAGTATCTGATTACATTCTCCTTAATTTAAGTATTTGATTACATTTCTCTTTAATTTCAGTATCTGATTACATTTCAATCACTAAATCTGATTATTAGATTATGGATTCAATTAAAGCGACTTTAAAATTTGATCAATTTCTTATTTAAAAATTATCCCCATTCGCCTTAGGAGTGATAATGAATGTGATAAGGAAGAACTTTCTTATCATTTTTTATATATTTCTCATTGATAAAATCAAAAATTAACGAGTAAAATCATCATCCATCTTTAGCTACCGATATGGACGATTTGCTACAAGAAGGACGAACAGATTTTCGTGGCTATTTTGAATTAAGTGGCCATACAAGTGAAATAACAACCATTGATCCAATCCTTAAAATATATCATGATTGCGATGATGGATTCATGGTAGATTAGAATATTTAATCGGAATTAAATATTCCAATTTAACAGAATTTAAATGATCAAAATTTGTTAAAATAAGTCTTGAAATAAATCTTCTAAAGATTATCATAACTAATTTGTCGTTCTTTTTTTTTTTTTTTTGAATCATCTAATTCTCGAATTGCTGAAACGAAATCATTGATTAACAAAAAGAATTCTTTTTTTCTATAATATTTTTGATGATAATTTTTTTGATGATGATGATGATGATAAGTTTATTAATTTATTTCAGCCTTGTCAACGCAAAGTAGCATTTGAAATACCAAAATCATATGTTAGTAATGGTGGATATGTTAAAAAATTTTTGATATTGGTACTATCAATATGCAAATTATTTTCGAGAAAGAAGGTCGAGATTGCATCCATCGTTTGTGATAAATTTGAAAAATTCGTTCAATTTTTTTTTTATTTTTAAATAAATTGTTTTTTTTGTTATTTAAAAAAGAAAAAAATAAACATAAATATTTTAATTAAAAACCGAAATTTTTATTTGTAAAATTAATTTTTAATTATTTTATTTCATTTTTTGTTTATTTATGAAATTATAAAAAATAACAAAATAAGAAAATGTGCATATCACATAGCAAATACCCGAATATATCATTACATATTCAAATTATTCCAAATAATTATAGCAATTAATTATTTATTAACATGCATCGCTTATTAAACAGGAATTAATCAAAAATTATACCTTATCTTTTAACAGCTTATCATATATATCATAGTAAAAAAATCATTTCTTAACAATGTGGAAATTATCATTTTGATAAAATATTATATATAAAATTTATGAAATTTAATCCTTGTTAAAATTATAAAAAGATTTTTGTTTTGGTTAATTTTCAAATTGAAATAAAAATGAATTATATATAAATGTTGAATTTATTTGTAATAAAAAATGATGTTGAAGTACCACGGGCACATATTTAATTACTTTAATCAATTAGAAAAATAATTCTCGAATTATGCAACCAAATAGTTTTGATCATTCCTGAATTATTTGACCAAATAGTCTAACTGCTCTCGAATCATCTAAATGACTACTTTGACCACTCTCGACTTATCGAACCGAATAGATTGACCATCCTTAAATTATTTGACCAAATAGTTTGACATCTTCTGTTTAACATCCTTTTTTTTTTGAAGATTTAGGGATGTGATTAGAAAAAGATAAAATTAAAAATAATCAAACAAATAAGCAAAAATTTGGCAATGAAAAAAAAAGGCTGAATAATGACAAGACTTTAAAATTTAATTAAATTTTTCTGTAAAAATATGATGTTGAAAAACAAAAATATGCATCCTGATAAAATGAAAGACATCGCAGTAATAATAATAATAATAATGATAATAATAATAATAATGATAGTAATAATAATAATGATAATAATAATTAATGATAGTAATAATAATAATGATAAGAATAATTACTACATTCATTAATAGTAAATTAGCATATTGAAAACAAAAATATTTTTCGTGAGGAATAAATTAATTACAAAAAAAAAAAATTTTGAAATTTTTGTGAAAAAATTTTGATGCTTAATTCAGTCATCTTTCTAATCAGTATAATATAAAATAAATCAATCAATAAATTTAATTAATCATATGATTAATTAAATCAATCAATAAATTTAATTAATCATATGATTAATTCTACGATTGAAAATTTGTTGACATTTGACATTTTGTCAAGAAAAAAAAAGGCTAACATTTGATATTTTGTCGAGAAAAAAACAAAGTGTTAAAATTTATGAAATATGTCAGTTAGCAAATCAAAAATTTTGAAAGTAAAAAATTTTTGTATAATTTCAAGTATATTTAAATTAAATTTTCATTTTTCAAATATCTTTTCTTTTAGCTTTAACTTTGACCTTTCGGCATATTAATTTTCAAATATCTTTTCTTTTAGCTTTAACTTTGACCTTTTGGAATATTATTAATCAAAAAATAAAAGAGTTAGATTGATTGAGTATAAAATATAACAATAAATATGCAAAAGATTGTAGTTAAATGATAAGTTCTTGTAGCAATAGCTGATGATTGTCCTCGTTTTGATCGTGGACAAATTGGATTGTAATTTGACAACGATCGATGAAATTCTTCAGCACCACAAAAATTCTTTTTTAGTATCATCGAATCCTATAAAATATTTCACATTATTTATCAATGTTTTAAAATGAATCCAATTTCTTTCTTGAATTTAATTTAACAAAAAAAAAATTGGTCAAAGTTCAATTCTGTTATTTTTTTTTTTTTTTTTGAATTAAATTTTAGCAAAAAATTGATCGAAGTTCATTTCTGCTAGAAAATAAATTTACAATGTGAAAATGAAAATTTCATTTTAGAAAAAAAAAAAATTTTCAATTTATATGCAACAGCTAGAAAAATAAAATATTGCCATTTTTTTTTTAGTTTTTAATATTTTGAATTGATCATATCAAAGATTATCATAAAAATTTGATATTCAAAAATTATCACAAAAATTATCACATTTTTATTTGTTTCTAAATTTTACTCAAAACAAAGCAACAAGTAATTTAGAAATTTCACCCAATTAGCAATTTTACAAAATTAAAAAATTACAATTTTTCGTGGATCAAAAAAAAAGTTATGCATAATGATAAGATGGGAGAAAATGATAAAATAAGAGAAAAAGATGCGAAACTTTTTAGATAATAATAAGACTTGATTCTTTTTTTTTCATTATATCTCAAGAAAATGCTCGAAATATAGGCAAATAATTGAGTCTGTAAAAACTTCTTTTTTTTTCGAGAATTATCAAGGCTTATGAGAATATTTTTGAAAATAAAAGATGCGAAAAATAATCTCTTACATTGATATGTTTGAGCCAATTTATAACACAACTACAATAAAGTATGTTATCTCGAAATCTGGTTTTCCAAGCTTCGCTTATCAGAGCTTCGGTTTCCAAATGTTGAATATTATTACGCTCAATGATAATCTCGCCGATATTGATAATAGTTGAAAATGCATGTGATGAAATATTGCCAATTTTATTATCACTTATAATTAAGCATCCAATTGTATAGAGACCAGTAAATGCTCCCGTATCAATCGTTTCAATATCACTTGAAGTGATATATATCTGTAGCATATCATATATTTAGAAATTAAAAATTTGTAAAAAGTTTAAGAATTATTTGATAGATTCACATAAAATCTGTTCGAAAAATTCACGTAGAATCTACGTAGAAGTCTTGAATCTATGTCAAAGCCTGAATCTACGTAGAAGTCTTGAATCTATGTCAAAATCTTGAATCTATGCGAAAAATTTTGAATCTATGTCAATGTTTTGAGTCGATTTCGAAATCTTAGTTAAAAATTCACATAGAATTTGTTTGAAAGATTCACATAGAATTTATGTCAGAACATTGAATCTATGTCAAATTTTTGAATCTATATCAAAATCTTGAATCCATTTAGAAATGTCTTAAATCAATGTAGAAACTTGGAAAGCCAAAAAAAAAAAATTGATTGAATTTTTTTTTTTTGCCTTAATTAATTATATTTGTTTTAAAACAATTTTCATCATCATTATATCGAAAATGATATTCATTAGTTTTTACAACGATTTTTTTTTTTCATCTTTTCTCAAATTTCATTTTCAACATTGCTTACTTCTCGAACATGCGATAATGCAATGAATATACCATCTAATATCGAGAAATTTGAACGACTAATTTCAAGCCTAGAAAATAAAAAAAAATAATCATTTTTTTCTTTTCTCACAATATTAAACAAACAAAAAAAAAAAAAAAAAAAAAAAGGAAGAGAAAATGTTCAAATAAATTATCAATAAATTAGATATGATGAAATATTTTGAAAAATTACTAATATTATTTGTTTTCTTTTACACAATTAATGCAATATAAATTATATTTGTTATGAAATAATTTTCAAAAAAATTACATCAAATGTAAGTATAAATTTATATGTTACATTGGATTAATTTCAGGAAATTAATTAATTTTTTTCTTTTTCCTTTTAAAATTAATTATTAGTAAGTGTGTTGCATTGGGAAATTTTCCAATTAATTTCAAGAAATAAATTAATTTTTTTCATTTTCTTTTTAACATTAACTATTAATAAGTGTACAAATTGATAGCTTATCAAAAAGAAAAGTCTAAGAGAGAAGATAATGAAAGATTAATAACAAATTTTTGTTCGTATTTCAAAAGACGGAAAATTTTTTTATCGAATTTTTCAAGGTTTCAAGAAAAAAAGTGAATAAATGATCAAAATTGGATTAATCAATATTATTAGCTGGCCTTAGGGGCTATGAAGTAATTAATCATAAAATAAAATAAAATTGTGCTTATAATAATAGCAATAAATTACAAAACTAACCTATGAACTCTGGAAACATTCTCGAATGATCGTTGGCCAAATGAAATTACACCATATAAATTGAAAAAATCAACTTGTGTAAGGCCAGCAAAAGCATTCATTTCAATTTTCAAATTTTGGCCTTCCAATGTTAACTCTCTCAGACGATTCAATTGTCTGAAATTTTATTTAAGGAAATAAGTTTCATTTTTGAATATATCAGAAATGATTATTATTATTATTATTAATTATTAATTTCCTATCAAATACAACTAAATTAATCAATTACTTAAATTCCAATATTTTTATGATAATAAAAGTGATAACAATATCAACAATAATGCTTATATATATATGTTATATTACCTGAATAAACCCTGTCGTATTCGTGTAAAACTATTATTGACTAATTGAATTCGCAAACCATGTCTACTAGAAATTTGCGAAATGCATTCTTCGCAATATCAGTTAACGATGGATTATTAGCTAAGCGAAGTAATCTGAAATAAAAAAAAAAAAAAAAAACCAATCATCTTATCAGATATCTTTAAGAAATATTTATCAACTTTCAAAAACAATCATCATACAGATGCATT